>JANHGL010000647.1:0-37806 GCA_024611195.1 Ceyx melanurus
ACCCTCACTGGGAAAAAGTTTTTCCTTGTGTTGACCCTAAACCTCTTGTGCTCCAACTTGCACCCATTGCCTCTTGTGCTGTCACTGGTTGACATTGAGAAGAGTCTGGCTCCATCCTCTCTACAATCACCTTTAACATATTTTAATGTCTCAGAGAGTACTGTGACTAGATTTGATGCTGATTTCTGTAATAAAATTTAGTACCTTCATGTCTGTCCAGAACATGCACTCTGCTAATTATTAATACTAGAAAGTAAACATAAACTACTATGAAAAAAGATGTGTTTCAAATGGTGGGCAGAAAAAAAACCTCAAAGTCGTACTCTGTCAAGTCTGTCAGTGGTCTCAGTGCTTAGTAACTAACGAAGTTAAAGGCTAAAAGGCATGCTATTTATTTTTAGTAGTTTAATAGAGGTTAGTGTCAATGATGTATCAGGAGTCTGATTTAATATTTGATTTTGATTGCCACTCCTTCTTGAACACCACTGACCTAGCTCTAAAGCTCCTTAAAATCCAACTTTGAACACGTCTGGACATGTGTTTTACTTTAGGCTTATGAATCATCTTGCTGAGCTCAGCAGGACTATTCAGATTAAAGTTGCATAAGCTGTGCACCAGGGCACCTTATAGTTCAACTTGGGACAAGGGAAACACAGCACATGCAAAATCTGCATCCAAGAAGACAGTTTTAAGAATGGTCCTTTTTTTTCTTCAAGTCTCAAAAGCAAACAGTGATGTAATTGAGTTCAGCAAAGCATACCACCATTAAGTTTTGGCTTTAGAACCAAACTCAAATGCAGTTGTGCAAAGAACATGTTTGGTATATTTCCACATCAAGTAATGACAGAATTCAAGTTTTATTTCAGCGGTGCTCCAGGGTCAAAATGACAGAAGCTAAATTACCTAGCTACCAGGTGTAGTGGACTGAAAGGTCAAAATCATTATGTTTATAGAATCAGGGACAATAGGGTTAGAAGGACTCATCTAGTTCAGTCTTGAGGCCCAAAGACAAGATCTCCTGTGTCAAAACCAATCCCGCTGTTTTTACACACCTTCCATGGCAGAGACTTCACAGCTTCCTTTGTTAATCCATCCCATTGCTGATCTCCTTTTGACAAATCGCTTGTGGTGCATAGTCTTTTCAGTTGCCATGTGGGGAGCTGGTAAGTTCTGCAGCAGTTGATGCTTTAGAGGTGGAGAAGTAGTGAGGGGAAAATTCAGCCTTCTCAGCTGTTCATACTAGCTCACAAAGAAAAAAATGCTATTAAAAGTAGGTGGATAATGCAGAATGGCCTTTGGCCTCTTTTTGTTATTTTTGTTTTGTGTTTTTTCTGTTGTTGGTTTTGGTTTTGTTTATTTATTATCATTATTATTATTTATTTTAAATTCCTTTAAACTTGAATTTATCATTAATTTGCAGAACAGTATCATGGTTTTATATGACATTTTGAAAGTAATTTGTTTCGGAACAATTTTTAAATAATCATGCAGTACATTAACTTTTTTCCTCTGTTGTAAGCAGAATGATTACAAACGTGCAAGTAGCTAATGGTTTTTAGTCCAGATTATTTGTAGTGAAGAACATAGATTGTTTTGACAATGTATTACATAATAATGTATTGCCAAATAAGGAAACTGTTACAGAAATAACTACTCTGACCACATGGCAGTGTAGCATTTGTATTGTGAAAGTAGTGTAGACAAACTTTGCAGAAGTGTTTTCATATGTGGCGTATAGAAACACAGTTTTTAAGTTGTCTGTCAGGAAATAATCTATAATAAATATATCAAAAATATGCTTTTAAAAAGTTGTGTTTTTTTCCTCAGGTTGACTTAGTAACAGGTTTAGCAATTGAAGAAGCTTGTTATGCTCAGGTATGTAACTATGATTACATGGAAAAAAAAAACAAACTGAAAACAGACTTCATTGGTTCCTGTTGTGAAACATGCAGAAATTCAAATAGAAAATGCTCTATGATTTGTTCTACAAATATTTGGACATTGTATTTATACCTTCCTTCCACTTACTCTGTTTTTGTAAGGAATTTAAGCAAGGAGTTTTTCAGGACAAAAACATCTCCCTGCCAAAACTGTTAGTATGAAGGTGGTAAAGCACTACCAGCCACATAACTAGCCTGTCACACACTGCAGTGCATCTAGTCCAAGATCTGCCTTGCTTTTGCTTTATTTTGGTTTAACATGAAATGAAATTCAGGGAACTTGAGTAACACGTGCCTCTAATGGCACGTGTACTAAACAACAGACAATCAAGACAAACCTCTTTGGTAGTGAAATGGGAATGACGTATCTGAGTTTGTATGTTCTTGGACTTTGAGTCAGGTTTCTTACCAAAAAAAAAACTCAACTCAAACCAAGCCAAACACCCACCAAAAATTTAAAACCAATTTCTCACAGTCATCTGTTTGCAGAAGAGATACTCATTCTTCTGCTAGGTTGTTTCTCAGCCTCATATTGTGCCTTAGAACTATCTGGTACTTCTGTGTATCTGGCTAGATATTTTCGTTTTCATTTTTATGTTGTATTATGTGTTACATATTGGATGCATTGAAGAGCTAGGATTTGTATGAAAGTATTTTTCTTGGTATTGTTTTTTGGTGTCAGTAATGAATTGTTACTCTGCTCATTGCAGACTATTCCAACAAAAGATAGAATTGAAGGTCTTCTTGCATTTAAGGAGAAGAGACCTCCTCGCTACAAGGGAGAATAGAAGAAGCTGATGCCTTTAAAACACAGTGGGATAAAAGTACTGCTATGAGGACCATTAAGGTGCACTTTGCATCCGCACATGGAATATCATAACCACCAAAGTAAAAGCAAATCATACTAATGTTACAACATTTTGAATGTGTCCATACTTGTCCTGGACCCAGATATAAATGTGTGTCAAATCATGCTCATTACAGTTTATGAAGGTTGATCTGTGTATTGGCAAGGTCACAGGTTCATGCAGCATTTTAAACTTTCATGTATGTATGAAACATACCATTCCACAATTGAAAAAGCTCTGTAAATTCTTCACATAGAAAAAAACCATATATGTGATGTTAAGTATAAATCTGCTGTATCATTTAATCAAAACAAAAGTGACTACTGAACACCAAAAATAATAAATTGTACCAAATATGCATTAAAATGATTCTGTGTAACACTAAAAATTATATTTGAGTATTCTACCTGAATATGTACATTCTTAATGAAGCTAAGGGAAATGAAAAGGATTATTGTTTGGAAAATGTTACGCTTTATTTATCAGACTCACACTATTCTAAGTAAAATGAAATTAACTTTAGCACCTAATGTCATCCTTTTGATGAAGTCCTTGGCATTATAGTAATTTTATTGTGTTAAATGAAGACATTTTTGAGGCCAGCCTTTAATTATGCATTCTTGTATGTTAAACCTGACTTTGTCTTGCATTTATTCAATGTATCATTTGATCAGCACTGTCTGATGTGAAGGAAATTTATTTCACTTGCCCCTGTTATTTTAAATTTTTGATGATTGTATTGAAGAGTGTTGTGCAGGGATGCAATTGATGTGCTGTAAAGCAACCAGAATTTTCATAATATCCAGAATATTCCATTTGCAGATCCTAATAATGTATATTTATCTACAATGGGGATAATACTTAAATGTTCTTTATTCTGTGGTGGCCTCAGGTTTCTTTTTATACATTGAAAGATAAATCCAGTAGGTTACAAGGTGAGAAAGCTGTTGTGATTCATACTGTATATTTGCTGTGGATGTGGCATAAACAGCAAATGCCTGGAAATAACCTCTTAGAAAGTATTTTTGTTAACTTGACTGGAAAATAAACATGGCTTAGCAGTTAGAGGCTGTCTTTTTATATGAAAATGTATTTCTTTGTGTTTGGATACCACTAGCTCACAAAACTTGTGCATGCTCTGCTGTTTCTGAAACATTAACTATGGTCGCTGTCCATATCTGTGATGATAAAGCAGCTGATCAACATGAAATGACAAGAACTCGTTTAAATTCATATTTAGACATATCATTACATGTAAATTGATTGTAACTGGTAGAGCACATACTTTGTTGACTGTTAGACTTGCTGAGTCAATCATTTCATGCACAATAATTTGCAAATAAAGTACCAGTGCTTGTTTTTATGGTCATATAAAGCCTAGAGGGTCATTTTCTCGTGTTTTTGAAATGCTAACATGTCATTTTCATTTTTACTGAGTAGGAAATAATTATGTTAATAGGAGAAAAAAATATTAAGCCTATGCTGATGAGTTTCTGTTTCATAACTTTGATATACAGTCTGGTTATTGACCTGCCTCTTTTTCTAACAAGCACAGATTAAGTAGGTTCTGTGAATGTCTATTTTTTTAAAAAATGTAGTAACTGTAAGTACTGTGGCATAAGACTGTATAGGTTCATGTCTTTAACTAGTAGTTGTGATCTCAGAAAGTAATTTTGCTGTCATAGTGGTCTCTCCATTCTTTTCCTCAGGAGAAGATACAGTCATATTATAGTGATTTGAGTGCCTTCTCTGAAGTCAACACTTTGAATATTAGTACAAAGTAAGTATCAGTAGGACAGTTTTAAAAGATACTTTCTAGTGATGTTGAAATAGGTCTAAATGAACAATATTTTAGTAAAAGATGTGTTAATCACTTACTGTCCCTGTTATTAAGTGACATGTTACTATGGCTGTAGTGCCTGTGATTAACAGCAATATTCGAATTCTGCTTCCACAAGAGGGTGATTTGTAACAGAAACACTCTTATGAAAGCTGACTTTCCTTATAAATGTTATGATCTGGCAAATCCTCCTGAAAGTGATTAGGCTTAGCTCTTTCAGTTCCTGGTAAAGCCACACTTTTCTCCACGATACCCCATGGGTGAGTGAGCCTTGGTCCCTGCTGTTTTCCTGAAAGGTTATCTCATGATCCCTAGACATAATCAGCTTTTTTTTCCTGCTCTCCTAAGCTCAAGTGGATAGTGAGTTCTGCACTTCTCCACTGAGTTGGACATTGAAAAGTTATAATACTGATGGCTCTGTTGCCTTCACCTGGTTACCTCTCAACAAGAAGTGCAAGTTCAGCTTAGTATATTGCCTAGAAATTCTCAATTTCTTGCAGAAATCAACGTGTGGCTTAACCCATATCATTTAGCCTGTAATCTATGAAAGCGTTTGTCTTTTATATTATTGGAAGTAACTCACATTCCTACTAGTTCTACTAAATTTCTGGACAAAGTTTTCATAATTGAATAGCTTAAGTAATTTCACTGTTTTTGAGTACCTTCCCTCTATGAAGAAATATGATGTTTTATTTTTTCTATGGTTGTGTAATGATACAGTTAAGAGCACTTGGACAATGTTGTTCTATCGAGCATTGCTATGAGATTTGCAGTTCTATTTGTGCCAAATTGTTGCTGAAATTCCATCAGTCTGCATGCACTTATTCATAGTCCCACACCAAGGTTCCTATCAATGTTTTTCTAGAATTGCTTTTAACCAGCTGCATTCAGAATAGTAAAAATCAAGACGTATCATTTGCAGCTGTTTTATATTTTCTTCAGTCATTGCTCTTTGATGCATTTAACCATAATCAGATTTGTTGAACAGAATTAAAAAAAATAAATAAAAAAGCTTTCTTCAAAACAGGGGATGGTAAAATATCATTCTACTTGGAATCAGGTTTAAGAGACTGAGGAAAAGAAGTAGGAGGTTTGGTACTAGTGTCACTTTACATACCAAAACCAATTCATAGAGGCAAAGTGAAAAGACGAGTTGAAACATCTTTATTTATCTCCAATTTAGGATTTGTTTCATTGCTTTTCCATGCAAGCAAATGGCTGAAAAGGTGTCTGCTGGAATTATAGAGAGGATTTATTTACAATTAAAGTATAATTGAAACTCATTGGTATTTTCTGTGATGTGCATTGAACAAGATGTGTTTTCATGTCTTGTTTGTGGGATTTCACCTTTGTTCTTGCACCAAATAACACTGCTGAAAATCCTTAAGGTCTTCACTGTCCATCAAGGCTGATACAGTCAGTGTACTCAAGGTGTGATAATGCACATGAGGATGTGGTTATGTAAAGATGTTCTTTTTTTCTGCACCCTTTCAGAAAGACAACTCTCCAAAAATAAGAAAAAGGAGAATAATGCAGACAGATAAGCCAAAAGAAGAGAGGTGTTCAGCTAAAGGTAATGAAATTCCTCTTGTGAAATTTGAGGGATTACAAAGACTAGTTGTGTTCGTGCCTTTTTTTTTTCTATTGTCTTTTGTCTTCTCTGACTCTGGAACTTGGACACCAAGGTTCAGGGAACACTTAAAAGAAATTGTATGGATTGTTTTCACTTTAACAACATTGATATTTTAAAAGAAAGATCAGGAAAGGTTTTGAAATTTTACCAGAAGTTTTTTGGAAGTTGTAATCAGAAATTATGTTGATCACAAAAAAATAGGTAATGTATTTTTTTATTACAGATTTATATCATGTTCAAATTTAACCGAAGAGAGTTGAATAAAAGTTTCTGTAGTTATGCAGAATGTACTGTGTTTATGCAAGGTATTTGTTATGCATCATAATATACATATGTGTATACTGACATATATAGATGCATATGCGTGTATGTGCATATGGATATGTGTACATATAAATAAAATTCTTCCGACTGTCAGGTAAGACTAAACCCACTAAGGATGTGCTAATACTGTTGTAGTCCAGGAAGTTTGGAGTTCTTCTGTGCAAGGGCACTACCAGCAAAAACCTTGAAGCCCCCACAGAATGCTCTGCGACAGGTGCAAGTGGCCATACTGCAGTGTCGAAGTTCTGTAGCACAGAAATTCTGCTGTAGAAGCAGCAAAATAATGAGGGGACATTAGTATGTTACCGTATATCATGTTGTGCACATCTGGTAGTTCAAGGGTAGAATAAATGTAGCAGAAGTCAAAGTGAGTTCTCAATTTCAACAAAGGTGTGGCATCCAGATAGCACATTCCACCCAGTCCTATAGTATCATTTGCTTCTGCAGTTTGGACAGGCCTACAGCAATCATGAGCAGCTCATTAATCAACAACAGTCGTGGATTATAAGATCAGTCTCCACCCGCCTTAAATAAGTCTAGACTTAGATTTCATCTTCAAATTTTATCTAGTAGATAATTCTTTCAAGGACACTCATTCACATGGGAAGAAATATGAAGTATGTTAAAAGAATTTATTACAGAGGGTGTGAACTTTCTGTGTCAAAGCTAAGTCCTATTGCAGTACTTGAGTTCAAAATAGTACATTAACCCTCTAAGGCATAGTCTGTACATCTATATTTATAAACTTCCAAGTTCTGGCTAATGACTACAATGCCTTGATTATAATTTCTGAAGCATATGTAAAAGCTTTTGTAACACTAGATGAGAATATGTTGCAGGTTTTTTGTTGTATATTATAACCCCTTTCAGAAGAACATGGAAAGTTTATTTTTTGTAAGGAACTTATACATCAAATTGTTGCTTCTTTATTCTAGCAACTACTAATTGATTTAACATTTTCTCTTAAGCATAAGGGACTTTGTGATATCATCTTTGGCTCAGTTCTTTCTAGCATGTTAAAATATCTCATGCCAGTTGTACAAATTCTTTAAAAATGTGTCTCTTCTATGCAGCTCAGAAAGACAAAGTTTAAAATTGTAATCATAAGGATAGAGTTATGAAGGTTGTTTCATTTCATATAAATGTTAATACACCTGTATGCTTATGTGTAAAGAATCTGACTGCATCTTTTGTGCAGTAAGTCTACCCTGATGGACAGTCCCAGGAATGTTGTCCTCAAAGGTTGGTCTGTACTATTTTTGTAGATATATTTATAAAAATTGTTAGTGACCACTCAGGATTCATTCTGCTGTTCATGTAGTGCTGTAGTTGTTGTCTTTTAGCCAGCTTTTTCTTCTAAGTAATGGTGAAAGGAGGAGAGAGCCAGGGAGAACAGTTTTAAGAAGAAGTGGGTGTGGGAAGGATAGATGGAAGAGGTGGGATGTAGATTCAGGCTATGTGTTTAAGTCACAGTCCACTTCAGCACAGTCATTTCTAATATCTTCATAAGCAGCTCCACAAAGTGATTTTTTCTGTGTTGGTTGTTTATACCACCTGAGTTCTGTAAGAGTAGTAGAGATCATATCTGAACATGATTCCCAGACTATCCACATAAGACAAAAATGGAGGTAGGAGCTGCAAAAATGGCATAATGAAAAGGGTTCTGCCTAAATTACCAGTTTGTAAATGAAGACACAGACATGGGTTTTTTTCTGCTTCATGTGGAACAAAATTCCTTTCTTAATTTTTGGTTTATTTTCATTTCCAGAGGGACTGGGACATGTTGGATCAATGAGCCGAGGCCAATTGTATGAGCAACAGTAAGGCCAAGTGCCAGGTCCTGCATTTCGGTCACAACAACCCCTGCAGCGCTACAGGCTGGGGGAGGAGTGGCTGGAAAGTGCCCTGCAGAAAAGGACCTGGGGGTGCTGGTAGGCAGCCTACTGAACATGAGCCAGCAGTGTGCCCAGGTGGCCAAGAAGGCCAACAGGATCCTGGCCTGTATAAAGAACAGCGTAGTCAGCAGGAGCAGGGCAGGGATCATACCCTTGTACTCCGCTCTTGTGAGGCCTCATCTCAACTGCTGTGTTCAGCTCTGGGTCCCTTTTTGTAGGAAAGACATTGAGGTTCTGGAAGGTGTCTAGAGGAGCTGCCAAGCTCATGAGGGGCTTAGAGAACAAATCGTAGGAGGAGAGGAGGCGGGAGCTGGTCATGTTTAGTTTAGAGGAGGCTGAGAGGGGATCTCATTGCCCTCTGCAGCTACCTACAGGAGGTTGTAAAGAGGTGGATGTGGCCTCTTCTCAGTAACTAATGACAGAACCAGGGGGAATGGTCTGAAGTTGCAGCAGGGGAGGTTTAGATTGGATACTAGGAGGAATTTCTTTATGGAGAGAGTGGTGAGGTACTGGAACAGGCTGCCCAGGGAGGTGGTGGAGTCGCCATGGAGGTGTTTAAGAAGCGACATTGTGCTTCACGACATGCTCTAGGGGCAGGCATGTGTTTTTTTTGGTTGGTTGGTTTTTGTTTGTTTGTTGTTTTTTTTTTCTAATTGTCGGGTATTTAGGTGGTTTTTGTTGTTGTAGGTATGGTTGAACTCTGTGATCTAGGAGGCCCTTTCCAACCATGATTATTCTGTGACTCTGTGATTTTGGATTCTTACCGTTTTTTCAAAATCTTATCTGAAATAGGTCTTTTGGTCCTTTTTGGAAAAAGTGAAGAGGATATGCTGCAGCCTAATTGCTGCATATATCTAATTGCTCAGTAATTGAAGGACTCATGAAAACAGCAGAGCAACTCAGTTTCTATTCTCTCCTTTCACTTAATTGGCCTGAACCAAACCGTTCTGCAGGAGTGACCCAGTCACTGGATGCTCTCTGTCTCTCCTAATGAAACTTTGCTATTTTAATTACATATTCTACAAGTCAATTTATTGAGATGTAGACATAGTGACAATCTGCCTGTTAGTTTAGAGAGGGAAGTCTTGCAGTCCTTCATGCAGTGACTATTTTTTAAGTGATGCTATGTCAAGGATGAAAATTGTGCTTGCTTTCTTCTGATACCCAGCATCTCCTTTGTACTGTGTGGAGTCCTTTATGCCAAGTGGGAAGATACCTACTGAGTCATCCTTCTTAAGTGTGGTTTAATTCATAAACCCCAAAGGCCTTAGATACAATGGCTAATTGCCATTGCCTGCTATTATCAGGAATGGGACTTCCTGAATCTTGGCAGGAATTTTGAAAGTCTGGATTTTGGACCTTGGCACCTGACTCCCTACACAGATGTAGTCTTAGTTGTGTGCATTTGTGATTGCACTTCTATGCTGCACTTTTCTCTTTGGGATTATTAGTTAAGCTTCACAATACCTCCTTAAAATAAGTGAGGGATATCAGAAATCACTTTACCCCCAATGACATACCATTGATCCCATGACATAACCAAACTGCTGTTAAAAGGTAGTTTTACTTTTGGAACCTGGCTACCCCCTTCTGTGCCTGTTCACCCAAGCTATACGACTGTCATTAATGAAGTAAAATGAAACCCTAGCAAGTCAAGGTGGGGGTGGTATAGGAGCAGTACCGGCATGGCTATGCTACCAGCATGGTTGTGCTACCAGCATGGTTGTGCTAAAGCAGCTGTATAAAGCTGGTTATTCTAGCTCTGCAGCCCAATTCTGTCAACAGAGAAGCACAAAATAGCTGCATACAGGATGAACTTTTAATCATGCTCTGTGTGTGTATATTCATAATATATAAAATGTATGTCCATATGTCCATTCTGCTTCCAACACATACTTTTTAGATTGTTCATAGAAGCTTTAAAAGCATTGTTTCCATTGTTAAAATAGCTCATTAAAACCACATCTCCCCAGGTATGTTTGTTTAGAGTTACAAAAACATTTTGTCCTATACATGTTTTTATATTTCATGTAATTACAGCATATTTTTCTGAAGTATTTCGCAAGTATACTTTTGTGTAATACTGGTAGGAGATTAAGTAATAGCTGCTTACTAGCACTATTGCACAAGAACATCAAATGTTATTGTGAAGTTCTGAGATTTGAGGTACCAAGCATGCTTTTGGCTGCTTTGTTCCTGTGACCTTTATGCTCTTCTGGATAATACACCAGTCCTGTAATGATGCACATGTTTTTCTTTACACAAATGCCAGTAACCACTTGAGCAGGGCACTTGATTCCACTTTCGATGGGTGGTGCCTACAATGGACAACGGTAGTGTATCCAAGCCAAGTTGGCCATCTTTGTGCTTTACAGTGCCAAAAACTTCAAAGCTTCTTCCTTTTAGAACTCTAAAGCAATACAAGTTTGTGTTTCTTCATATCATCAAACTTAATTATTGGCAATAAGCAACTGCTGGCAGGAGCAACGCATCACATGGCTCCATTTCTGCTTTAGAAAAGGTCAGCATATGGCATAAACACTTTGCTGTATTATGCAGCCTTGTACTCTGATCACATAACACATGCTTCAGAAAGCATTATGCAATCTTATACTCACTGATTAATGACTGCTTGCACAAGAAGTTTTTCATTACCCTGAATGCTAGCATCCTGGGAATGATTAACTTTGTGACATAACTCTCATCACATAAATATGGAAGATTCAAATATAGCCTCAAAATAACGTGTTTCAGAAATAACTGAACACTTTCCTGCTTAGCACTGTGTACAGTACATGATTAACAACTGTTTTAAACCTTCAGAGTTGAATAGAAAAGCCTATTTGCAAAAACTGAACACAGGATTTATTTTTAGGGTTTAAAGTTTTACCCAAGATGAATTTTTGCACACAGCAGCATCTCATTCGCAGTGTTTTTCCTCTGCTTGTGTAAGTTTGAATTTCCTGAGAAAAATCTGTGCCAACTATTTTCAGTGTTCAGCCAGTGAGTTAAACAGAACAAGTCAAATCTAGCCCTAATTTAGGCCAGCGACTGCATGTGTGTAAAATGACTCAGACCAGTGTATTCAGTATTATAGTGCATACAGTTGTGTGCTTAAATCAGCATGGTTACATCAGAGTTAATTCCCCAAAACTGCCAGTTTTTCTGCAGGCAAAGAAAGCAAAATGTCGTCCCAAATGAAGCATCTTGCAAACTTACAGTCTGAACATTCCTACACATTCACATTTAACATTTTCATATTCTGTTGATTGATCATTCTACTTAAAATTTTTTGGATTCTTACGTTAGAAAGCATGATGACAGTGCATCACAGATGTTATCATTTTAAGGATGTACAAAAGAGGAAAAGCCTATAAAAAGAAATGTTCCTTACCATATTCCTCCACATATGAAAAATCATCCTTGGTTTTGAATTAAAGTCAATTGCTACCAGTTACCTGTGTTTCAACAGCTTTGTTAAGGAGAAAGTTGGTTTGCCTGTTTGGAACTTCAAGATCAGTAATGATATTAAACTTTCACTTACTAATTTGCCTTTAAATGTCAGGATTAAAAAAAATGGCATTTTCTTTTTATGGTTATCTCTCCTGTAAATAACAAAAAGTCACATTAAATTAAACTACTTAAAGTCTTTACAGTAATGGGCATGGTTTAGGATGATAACACATTAATGCATGTGTGTCATTTCTTCAGAAGTAATCTTCATTGAGAACTAGAGAAGGTAAACATTGACCTTCATGAGGTTCTCTTTAATTTTTGTCTTTTCCTGCATTCCAGATCCTGCAGGGAGTAGCAAAGGCTAAAGGAAACGGCCTCTGACTAAGCATTAGCTACCAGTGTGCCCTCATTATAGCTGAGGGCTCTTATTCTCACTTAGCCTACGTGCAGAGCCAGCTAGTCTTTCAGCTGTGATGACGAAATGCCATGCATTTCTTCCTGGAATAGTACGCAGATAAGAGGCCACTTGTTATGCTGAGGTTTCAGATGAACTCCACTAAGGGTTTCAAAACACTCTGTCACAATTATATCAGGTTTCTTTAGCAACCAATTCATTTCAGACACTTTTAAGATAAAAAGGGAAGACATGTTAGTTTATTTTCCCTTGTGGTTTCACAGTTTAGACCTTTACAGGATATGACTGGTTAGTTTATACATGGCCTGAATTAATTAATTTTAAATAAAACTAGCAGATCAAAATGGATATTTTCCTCTCTTGAAATTTGTATTATTTGTAGTCTGCTATGTGTACCTAAAAATTGAGACAAGAAACAGAAGTTTCATGTTTGTGATACTCTGCTAGAAAGGTCATGCTGTGCAAACTCAGTTGCTGAGTACTTTGAACTCATCCTGGGTCCAGCAAAAGCTGATATTTTTTAGAATCTTGCAGCACAAAAGGTTAATCCTTTATCCTGGAGTTGAGTTCAGGTGCTAGGACATGTGTGCACAGTACAAGCTCAGT
Source organism: Ceyx melanurus (assembly GCA_024611195.1). Taxonomy (NCBI): domain Eukaryota; kingdom Metazoa; phylum Chordata; class Aves; order Coraciiformes; family Alcedinidae; genus Ceyx; species Ceyx melanurus. The sequence continues at coordinate 12,958 of JANHGL010000647.1, forward strand.
TGACCTAAGTTTGGTTGGGAGTGGTGAGAGTACCTGTTTGTGAGATCATTTTTCAGAATTGGGGCCTGTTTAGGTGATGCCATGAACTAACAAAAGCAACTTCAGTGGGATCAAACAAATCACAAAAACATCCAGACTGTAAAAAAACCACCAGGAATCTATAAAGTTCTTGCTTCATATCAAGCAATATCCTTAGTAACATCAATAACTGTATGTTATTGTGAAGAAAGGAATATATTGCTTAGAATAGCCAATGGATAATGTGCAGGTTACACAGCAGTTTTTGCTCAGCCTTGGAATTCCATTTGGAATCTCTGATATGCCTCATTTCCATTCATTCATTAAGGATGATATTAAGTCAGTTTCAACTTGTCTCTCCATTGGATCCACATGCCACTTAGATAGATTTAGTCAGTAGTATGGAGAGTTTTATCACAGTAAATTTGAGTGAATTGCAGCCTAGACAAGTATTTAATATTGAAAACAAAGAAACAAACTCAAAATAGCAACTCTCCTTGATCCCTTCCACTTCTCTACATCTACTTACATCTCATTAAGTGGGAACTAAAAGCAAAATTCAATTTCAGGCAACAAAATTTTCTTTTTCCATTTACATAGTGGAATTTGAATCATGTCTTAAGTCTGTAACCTTATTCCTTTAATATCTTCCAGAAAAATGTGTATTTCCCAGTGTGATCACTAGGAATCTTGGCTTTCATTGCCTGTTCTTTCTTTCTTTTTTTTTTTAATGCATCTGTTCTTCAGTGAAGAGGGTCCCCTTTGAAAAGGTCCTGAGAACACTTCAGTTGTCAAGCCTATAATTCCCTCACTTCTTGGGCTAGTTATTGACTAGGGACTCAAAAAAAGATGAACAAATTTACCTCATGAATAAATTATTTCATAATTGTTTACTGGAGGTAAGTGGTTCTTCCACATTTCTATGAAGAAGTCTTTTGCATGACAGAATAGAATCAAAAAACAAGTGTCTTTTTCTCCATTATTTTCCAATGTCTGAGTTAAAATTTGATAGTCAGCCTACATACTGTTGCTGCAGTGGTCACTAGTAGGTCTTTTAAATGTTAGACAATTTTTGCAACAATCTGATACACCAAATATAAATCTGAATTGTGCACATCTTTTTTGAACTTACTCTGTTGTGATATTTGATTTAAATGAATGTCACAATGACAAATTTGTTAGAAATTGTATTTGTTAAATGCTGCTACTTCCCAAGCTTCTGGATTTTGTAAAATAGTTTGTTTATGAGTCATCTTTTGTTTGAAGCATCTTGTTGTGGTTTATCTCATTTTCTGTCTTCAGAAGATTTGATCTTAATATCTGAAAAATACTTTGTTTCTTCGTGGAGTATTATGGGGAAAAAAGTCCCTGTAGTCCCTGTTTTTACTGCCCACAACATTTGCTGCAGAGTAGAGGGGGTGTGTGCAGGTATCCCTGGGTATGTGCTGTTCATGGTTGGAGTCTTCAAAGAAAAAGTGTGGTGACCACATTACACTAGTGTTTTCAGGAAGGGAGGTGGGAAGGTTAGCTTAAGCCTTAGCTTGCCATCAAGCCACTTGCAGAAAATTAATGGATCATTCTCCTCTATGTCTTTCAAGTGCAATTACATTGTGTAAGGGTTCAAAAGATACAAGGGTGAGGACTGACTGATAGTAGTAATATCAATTTGCTTCCTAAGGCTATTAATGTGTGGGTAGAGCATAGGGGATATCTGTGAGGCCAGGTTTCTCTCATGCAGTCAGTCTATTCTATCTAATTCTATCTATCAGAGGCATAGACTCCCACTGAGGATTGAGAAACTGTGGTGACGGGCTTCAGCCAATGAGCAAGCATAAAGGTCCCGGGCCACCTTGAGCTGACATAGTGACTCATTGCTACCAGTATTCAAACTAGCTGGATGTGAACCAGCTCAGATTTCTTCACCTGCATTTGTAAATCCCAAATGCAGAATAACTGTAATAGGCATTTGAAAACCAAACCAAAACAACAAAATCAGAATTTTTTCCCACCCTAACTAAATGCAAGTTAAAGTAAGAAAGGAGGAGTTTATGCGTTGTGTCATAAATATCAGCAGCTTTAGGCTATTGTAAGTCATAAAAGCAACAGTAATAGCACTTTCCAGTCAGTCATTCTCTACTGAAATGTGAACAGTTTATGCTTATACATTAATAGCTGATAAATAGGTATATAAAATACAGTGGCGTTATGACCCTGCGTTATTGTATTATGAAATAAACAATGCTTACTAGAAATACATAATTGTGACTTTTGGTTTTGCTATAGAGAATCTAAGAATTGGAAGTGGGCTTTTCATGCTCGTTATCTATTCTTCAGATAATTATTTCATTGCTAGAAGCAGATGGTGATTTTTAAGCCCACTGCTATTTTGGTGTCTTTTTAAAAAAATGAAAGTCCTAAAAATAGACCCAAGTTACCATATCCAGCAAAAATATGTTGTCAGCTCTTTACTGTGCTGGGCTGAAAACAAATCTGTCAGCAATTTCTTTGGGTTAAAGTACCAGAATACTTGTGTGGGGTTTTTTGTTGTTGTTGGGGGGTTTGGGTTTTTTTTTTTGGTGTGTTTTCTGTTTTGGTATGGTTTGTTTTTTTTTTTAAGGAAGCATTTTAAGTGGTTTTGTAACAGAGTCCATTTAAAGCTTTAAGTATCAACAAATTACCATCTGTTTTTATAATGACACTTTATCAAATTGATGAGACCTGCACTCCAGTTAATGTTGTGGATCAACTGCATGAATTAGACCTTAAAGTCTGAATGAGACTGAAATCAACATCTTCAGCTCTGCTGGAACAGACATTAAAATCCATCGCATTTTCTGTAATTACGAAAATGAAAATGAGAGTGAGAGTTATTCACGCAGAAAAAAAGCACTGGTAGTGCATCTTATTCAAATAGGGTTCTTAGGTTTGCTTTAAAATAATTTCTTGGATTAAAAGTGTGGTTTGACAGTTACTAAATGAGAAAGGAAAAAAATCCTTTTGATTCCCTGTGCACATACAGGTGATTGACATAACAACAAACTGACAAGTACAGCATTTTCAGAAGTATTTTCAGCATTTTGCTATAAATAAGGCATAAGGACTGAATGTAAGGGTTCAGGTAAAATGTTATTTGTTACCTCTCTAGCACATGGACATATCCTAGAGTGATGGATGCAGAAAGCTGAATGAAAACTGTATCTCTAAGGGAGGGATTTAATTTTAATTATGTCAGTGCAAAACATTTTTCTGACAGCATTTGTGTATTTAAGGTACATCTCCTTGGAGTCAAATTCTGTGAATCCGCATTGCTTGTTGGAGATTGGAAAGATAATAGTTCCCCAAACCAAGACTTTATTTTACTAACAGTGAATACTCACTTCCTAACTGGAGGTGCCCAGGCAGAGTTAAGTGATCTAATTCACACCTTCTGGCAGTGTCAGCCCCCTTCCATTGACCCTAGAGGTAGGTTGGGCTCCACAGGTTGGTCTTTCATTTCACAGGTAAATTACATGCTTACAGCAAGCAGCCTGGCACTTCCTATCAGAGAGTTCAGCAAATGCACCAGAGCAGACCTTTCTTCAGATCCCCCAGACTTAACTTGCAGTGATCAGTTTGGCAAGCAGTCTCCCTGTAAATACATTGTCAGTAGTTGTCTGCCCTTGCACTGTAGGGTAGGATCAGTTGGGCTTGAAACCAGTTTATTTGGAGATGAGCTGTCATGTAAAGGAAAGGTGGTGGAGAAGACTTGGATACAACTTAGATACCTGGAGGGAGGAGATGGAGCCTCACAGAAACAGTTTAATTTCTGAAACAAGTTAAAGTTTTTAAAATGATGAGCTAATAAAATTTTGTTTAAAAACCCTTCTCATCGTTTATCTTTTAGCCTTTCAGAGTCTTGACTTTCTTTTGACCACAATTCCTGTATCTTCTAAGACAGATCTTGTACTTTCTTGTCATTTTCCTTATCGCCCAAACATTGATCTTCCCATTTCTTTTTCTGCAATAACAAATTACTTCTGACACCAGCTTTTTGGTGAGTATTAAAAACCTGCCTTTCCTACACAGTTTTGCTGTCCCACTATTCTGAGATGAAAGAATCTGTGGGACGATGGAAAGTGTGAAAAAAAGATGACTGCTCCTGCCAGGACAGGCATGTGATACTCGTGCTAAGGCAGCTGGCAGTCTGTATAGCTCCACTGATGGTTAATTTATCTAGACACAACCACATGGTCCACAGTAATTTTGAAGTAGACTTTTGGTTATGCAAAGTCAGCCACTGTCTTTGTTGGAATTAAAGGAAGAGGAAGATAAAGTGAGAAACTTGTTTTTTTCATGCAAATGTTATGTCATTCACATCACCTTAAACCAATGATGACCTTAAAGGAGAAGATAAAAAAGTCACTGAACAAATAAATTCTTGGATTTGGCATTAGGATTTGCTTTGCAAACACAAACATTTGGCAAATTTTTACACTTCCCTCATCAATACTAAATTGAAAGCCGAGGAAAAGAATAAAAGTCGAAGTTGAGGATATGAAGTTGCACTGACCCAAACATCCACTAGCTGAAGTCTACAGGTTTTACATGTCTTAGCAGAAGAAAAGGCAGGAGATCAGATCTACCTCCCTAAAGAGGGGCACAAATATTCTTTATTAAGGTATACAAAGGGTTCTTCATTTGAAGAGAACAGGAAATGAACCGAAGTTGAACTACACAGACTTTACTGTACCTAGTTATTTTTATGTGAACAGATGTACACAGATGATAAGTATGTTATTTTGCATGTATCTTTAGTCATGGGCATATACATGCATCAGAACATGTAAGAGCTTTTCAGCAGCTCCAAGAGTCCACCTCCAGGTGCATGGAAGCCTCTGAACCCTACAGCCTTAATTGCATAACACAGCCATATTACAAAATACTACCACACCAAGATCGTTTACATTATTTCATAATATAAAGAAATATTATTACAGAACATTTTTACCCTTAAGGGAAGATTACTAATTATTTAAAACATTGTCTCTGTGTGTTTGTATACGGTGTACAGGGGTATATGAGTCTCATTATGGAAAAATGTAGGGGTGGATTAAAGCAGGATCCGTGGGATACTGCCCCAAGGTCAGAGGAGTTTCAGCAGACAGGAATGTCAGAACCTAAGCATAAAAATGCCAGCACAGTTGATTATAATGAGCTTATTGGGTGATATGGACCACTTAAGTTGAGGGGAAGGCAGGTCTTTTGTAGAGGAAGCAGCTGTGTGAAAAACTGTCATAGGCCTGTTCAGAAGATTGGTCGCATCCAGAAGACAGCTTTAGTAGACAACAAATGTTTGGGTCTCCAAGTGAAATACAGACACTGCTATTAAACTTCCGCATGCTCTAGACAGCAAGTTTATTGCTGGCTTCTGAGGCAAATTAATTCAGTTATCTCTCTCCTTTATTCAAATCCACATTTGTTTTTGCTGCAAGGCAATAGTACAATTGATGGGCTACTTCCTACACCCTTCTGCATTAGATTTTTTTTTTCCAGTGCTTAAAGTTCTGTTTTATTTTTCATGACTGGTGAGATAAAGACCTGAGTTCTTGTGCCTCTCATGATTACTTCTGTACTTCATCTGGTGACCAAATGGAGGTTTCCCCACCATCAAGTGGGTACCCCAGATTCCTGCTCATGTAGGCTCATTCTTTTCTATGTGTGTTCATACATGCTCTATGTCCACATCAGTAATTTACTGGTCAGTAGTGCAATTCCAGTGGTTTTGAAGATTGAAAACACTGAGGCACCCAGTATGTTTTCCTATGAACAACAAGTTACATATCTTAGGAAAGAAGAGATGTAACTTCTCTTCTGATTGTCCCACATCCAGGACAAAACATGTTTTAGCTCCAGCTGTGCTAATAAAGTGGTGACTATTATTTTTTATATCATCTTGAGTCAATAAGTAGATTTACACTGACACACAGACTTAGCCTCTTCAAGGGTAGACAGGAGAAACACCTCATTCATGTTTTCAGTCTGTGGCTTCAGTCTGAACAAATGTTAATAATCTAGACTACAAAAGTTTTATGTTCTTTAGAGTGCAGCATTCAAAAGAATCCTGTAAGGGTTCAGATGCCTTCATAGACAGACAGGGGATGAGTGTTTTTTTCTTCTGAGTAGTGTAACGTGTGCATATAGTTCATTTATTTTGTCTCTGAGAGTCAAAATTTGCTTGAGTTTCAGATTCACAAAGTGCGGGTTCTGATACATTCTTGAGCCTTATTCTTTTATAGAATTGGGACTATTTTTCATTTTCCTAATGGGTGATGAAATACAAGATAAAAAAGGCTGTCTGCAAAGTGCATGGATCTCTGCTAGCAGATGGTGATGTTTAGTGTAACTGTGGGAGATGTAGCACATTGTGGCAATGGGACCTCAAGACTTTTAAGTTAAAACATTCCATGAAATGGAATTTTTAAAAGTGCATTTCAAGGCCTTTTTATTCATCCCTCCAGAATTCTACATCTGTACAGTGAAGCAACAAATAAAACAGAAATCCCTATAAGCACCTTATCTCTTTTAGAGCACCACCTGGAGCTAGTTTCCTCAGAGGGCAAAGCAGCTTCTGGGCAGTGGATGAGAGGAGGCTGTCAACAGTCTCCTTCTCTTGGTTCTTCTGGCCTAAATTCTCACCTACTGACCTGGAACTGGGGTGTTAGCTTGGTGGAGTGGAAACTTCAGTATTAGTTGGAGGAATTCACCTCACAGGACAGGAAATCCCTTCTTGGGGAGGTGTAGTAAGGAGGCTTGGAAGCAAATGTGTGCTCTGCTACCATCTTTCTCCTCCAGCTCAACTGTTTAGAGAAATGGGTCTTTGTGGCATGTAGTTGTGGTCTAGATCTTACCAAGTGACACTAGCAGTCAGGGTGGAAAAGATACTTCTGAGCTTTCTCTTGTGTTGCATATGCAAAGAATGCTAGTATTTTGCCCCAGAGGGATGGCAGTACTTAATTTCTGTATGTCATCTTAAGGCATTCTAATGCAAAGAAAAACAGTGAATACTGCTTTTACAGGGTAGTGCTGGGAAGTAGTCCGTGCTTGTCCTTTTCACTTTTTTCCACATAATACAGGCTTCTTGTGAAATACATCAGAAAGTAAGTCTAATTATAGAAGCAGACAACTGAATTTTCTCCATTATTTTGTCAGACTTAAATTGTGTGGCAGCTATCACTATCCAAATATTTCCCATATCTCTGATCCATCTACTGCAACAGTTGCTAGCTTGTAAGTCCCCACTGTCCGTTCTCTCTGCAGTCCCTTCCAGGCACCTCAATATTTCAGCTTCTGGGAGAATATATGACTGTCCACTTAGGCAACAGAGGCTTCTGTCTGTATGACCACACAGGACACACTTTCATTTAGCAATGGTATATCATATCTGACCTGTTTGTTTTCCAGGCCTGGTGTGCCACAGCTTACTTTCTTCCTCTTCCCTTAAACACAAGCATATCCCTGCAGGTAAGGTAAAGCTCCACAGTTGGTCATGTTACCCCTAGCTACTTCTAGAACACTTTTTATGAAGAACTTACTTGCAATTGCAGCAGACAATCAGCAGGACTTAATTTGTGAGTGACTGAAGGGAGTTAGAGATGCAGCAGCTGAGGGAAGTCTTACTTTTATAGCACATCCCCATGCCAGGACGTTGTAGGAGTAGGTGCTGGCCTCTTCTCACAAGTAACTAGTCATAGAACAAGAAGTAATAACCTCAAGATGCACCAGGGGAGGTTTAACTGGACATGAGGAAAAAAATTTTCACAGAAAGAGTTGTCAGGCGTTGGAACAGGCTGCCCAGGGAAGTGGTTGAGTCACCATCCCTTGATGTGTTTAAAAGCCATATAAATGTGGTGCTTAGGGATATGGCTTACTAGTGGACTTGGTAGAGAAGGGTGAATGGTTGGATTCAGTGATCTTAAAGGTCTTTTCCAATCAAAATGATTCTGTGATCCCCTCTTTATAACTAGTTGTCTGAGTAAGCTTCTTTTACAGTATTCATGGAACTGACTTGTAGGGCTGCACTTGTCAGTTATTTCAATATTCAAATAGTTGACACCTTCTGCTACCAACTATTTATATTATCAGAGTTTTCATGCTTGAAAATGAGAATGAAGAAGGTATGTATACTAAAATTTGTCACATAATCACATATACTGGATATCTGCAGAGGCAATATACATATGCCTATGTGTATTTAATAAGTATGTAAAGTAGAAAATCGCACAGGCTGTTGCTGTTCCCTTGTTCTGCAAGTCATTTTATACTGGAATTATAATGAATTCGGAGCTAAAATTAAATCTGCAGATTATGAAATGGGTCAAATTGTTCATGTGCCAGTTTGTATCTGTATGCTTCTAGATTTCTATTACTGGTTTAGGCTAGCGCAGCAAAAAGAGACCCATCTGTGCTCATGTTGTATGCTAAAATTAATAAAGTGCTTGTTCTTGGCAGTCCAAGCAAACTAAACACTCTTTCATGAAAAAGTTTTATTAAAGTACAGATCAGTTGGTTATCTGTTTGTCATCAATGCTCCAGTAAGCACACAACCTTTCCCTACCAGAGGCAACTCCAGGTGGCATGGGATTGCTTGAGCTGTTAGCAGTACTCTGAAGAAGAGTATCATGTGCAAGATGCTTGGGCTTCATTTATACCTCTTCTTTATTAGATAACGGGTATGTTTAAACAGCAAATATTGTGTGGGACACAATGGTTGTTAGTTTTAGCAGATGATAGTGGCTTTAATGCCTGGAATGGCATAATTAATATTAAAAATGCAGCATACTTTAAATTTAACACTAATATTTTTAAAGTAAATTTAGAAGAACTGGCATAAGTACTCTTCAGATGAGCAGTAACTGTGTGCATAGCTGAAGTGATTGTTCCAGGTGGGAACCTGTGAAATACACATGAACATACTTCATGTGCTTCTGTATCTTTATTATGTCTCTATTAAAAATAGACACCAATATGTTCATTAATATGTAATTAATATAGTCTAGTATATAACCATATGGCAGTCATACCCTCATACATGATGCATGTTTTAAACAACCTTTATGGAAAAAAATAAAGAACAGCCTTTGTATCTGGCTTTTCAACTGCCTCCTCAGGACCATGAAGTGAATTTGGACATCACATGTGACTTTAGTGTAATTGCTGAGCCTAGCATCTTCCATCACTGCCAAATCTGGCAGCAGGGCAGTCATTCTGGCTTTCCTAAACGGCTCTGTTGGTGTGGCACAGCCCTGCCTCTAGGGCTGGAAGAACAATGATCACATCCCATCGTTATCCTGTCAGGCTTGTCTGCTGGAGAAGAATGCCCAGCATTGATGCTTTTTGGTAGGGAACCGATTTACCTTATCTGGCTAGATTAAGGCAATATGTCCAGTATACAGCTTCTTGGTCAGAAACCTTTTGTGTGTGTACCAAATCCAGCTTCATGCAGTCACGCCAGCATTTCATAGGGCTAGAGGATCTGTCTTCTAACTTTGGCCAACCAGTCAACATTTAGCATTTATAATTTTGATGTCAGACTATTACAGCCTCAGCAAAACCCCAGTGCATAATCTGGCAGCTGGACTATCATTTCAGAGAAAGCACACTTTTATCTACACTAAATGCATACAGAAAATTAAGTCATTGACAGTTTCCTTTTTCAGTTATCCTTGCTTATATGTGCTTATGTGCACTCACATATTCTCACAATGTGTAAAATGATATGTGGTTCTTCATCCACCTGCTCGGAAGGATGGGGTATGAAGAAATTGTGAGGAATTGGTGGAGGACACAAAGAAAAAAATCATACCTTTGTCTTGAATTAGTGGTGTATCCAGTCCAGCTTGAATTCAGAGAGTCTTGCCTGTCCTTAAAACAGAAGCTGGGTGTGGTTTGTGGTACTTTCTGAAAGTAGAGTTTGTACTTCCTAAAAATAAAGTTAATTTATCAGTGTAAACACTACGAAGTACCAGCATGTGAAAAACAAAATATCCAGTTTTGTCTTTGTCCTCTGTCATGTTGTCTGAAGGACAGAATGCAGGAAATAAATTGGTCAGTTTGTTTGTTTCTGGCTCTATTGAATGACAAAAGTCGAATGGAAATCCAAATATAGTGAAATAGTATTAAGTGTACATATGCAATATACTACCTTATATTAGTAATTCAGAATGATTCCTCCTCTGAAAAAGCTGACGAGTAAAGGTTGATCTTCACTTCAAAAGTGAAGATTTATATTTGATTTGACTTTATGTGAGTTGACTAAGAGTGGAAATAAAGTTAACTACCCACATAAAACTTGTTAGGACTGGGACTTTCTTCTGGCTTATTTCATTTTTCAGAATTAAAAAAAATCTTCAGATCTTGAAGTTAATTTATATGACTTCTAATGGGATGGGTTTATAGAGTTAAGATGGAAGTACAGGTCTTAGATTTGTGTCACGTTTTCTTTCAGCTACTCCGATGTCTTCCTCAAGAACTGGTATTGTTCATGCCAGTCAAATAGAATTTATCTGCAGCTATGCACTTAAGTTACATTAACACAGAGGTATATATTTTTTGTTTGTTGTAGCTGACAAGGTTATAATATCTCAGGACCCAGTCTGCATGACACAGTGAACCACAAATGACCCACACAAAACTCTGTGTTGAGGTGTTAGATGTTTCTGGTACCTGCAGCAACTTGCTTCTAAAGCATGTTAAAGCATCCATAAAGCAAACTGTCCATCAGGTTTCCCAGAATTGAACATTTCACAGTGGTTTTGTTACTGAACTTTCTGTTTCATCGGTGTTTTACCTATAGATCTTTAGCAAAGAAGTTGTCTTGGTGTTGCTGCTGTCTAGTGCAGCAGCTCCCCCAGGTTATCCGTGTCTCCTGCACTGACCCTAGGTGTCCTGAAATGGAGAGAAGAGTCAAGCAGCAGGTGACTGTGTGTGATATCTTGGACATCTTTTCTGAAAAAACCTAGGCTCGTTTTCAGTTTTGAAGGACTTTTTACCCTAACACCAGAAGGACTGTAGGAAAAGTGGACACTGTTGCTGGAGTCTGTGAGTGTAGCTCTGAGTGTCATTAGTGTTAACTGAGATAAGGTAGTGGTAAGGTGGTGGGACTGCTGATTCTGCCTTGGGCAGTCTAACAGAACAGAACTGGTTCCTGAATGCTGACTGGCTCTGTTTCTGAGGCAGGACTTCAGGCAGATTTTTTGGTTCCTAATCTAGTAACAGTTTAAAACTGAAGTCTGTTTACCCATGAGCTCTCTGAAAATGAATGCTTTAATTGCTCTTGTGACAGTGGGCAAGAATTTATTTTTTTTTTATTAACATCTGTAACACCAAATCCATAGCTCAGTATTTTATTCAAGTGGAAAGTGTTCATTTACTGTAACACAGAAAATGCTATTTTTCTAGATTCCTTACAGGACCATTGAGCTGTGGCTTGTGACCTTAAAGTCTAGGCTTTTATTTCCTCTAAATATACTCATATTCTCTTTTCTGTGTGTCTGTCAAGTTGAATAAGTAACAGGCAGTGGGCACAGGACCAGGGCTCATGTCCCATGTATCATGTAAAACAAAACAAGCAGCTCTTTGAATTGTGAGGCCAGAATGCCATCATGGGCTTCTGAAGTCACAAAGCTGGAAGGAAGGCACCAGAATTCTGAAACAGAGCTGCAGCTTCTAACTCCAAATATGATCGGGCTTTTTACATATAATATGTACTAATCTGGTGCCTACTTGGTGTCGTCTGTAAAACAGCCTCACCATTCACATTTCTTGTTGCCCTGCCTAGGTTCCTTTGGAGCCATCTCCCAGCTTCCCTCCTTTGTCCTCTTGTTAGCAGCTTCCTCTGCTATCCTGCTCCACCACTCCACGGCCACAGCTCTAGCCACCCTGGCATTGGTGCTTTGCTCAGCAGCAGGGACGTAGGCACAGGCAATGACACACTCGATCTGCCACCTTCGCTCTCAATGAGCAGTGCTTCAGCCTGTGAGCAGTTCAGGTTCTTGTAGGATCCAATTGCTAATCAGTCGCAAGCTGCTTGTGTGCCGTGAATGAGAGAGAGAACAGGATCCTTCGAGAGTAGGCTGACTCATAATTTTCTGGCCTGATATTATCTCATCAGCAGTTGATTTGAATAATTCACCAACGTAATTCTACTACTGCAATTAAAAGAAGGATTATTTGCAAACGCTCTCTTAAATTACTGTGGATCACACTTTTGAGAATACATTAGTAAGGTTCATTTTGTGTTACACTTTCCTTAATTCAGGGCTTAATTTATCTAAATTTTGTGGCCTGTCTGCTCAGAGACAGGTATTGGCAGCTCTGAAGATTTGGTGTACCAAACCATTGGTATTTTTTGCAAATCCAAAGTTGATATTGATGATGGGCAGATAGCTGGATTGAATTCTTTTCAGGTTGCATGTTACCTACATGTAGAGTTGAAGAAATGCAGTGGATTATTTTCTCTCTAGTTTGCCTTTGCTAGGTACCTAGACGGTAGTATTTCAGGAGGATTCACTAAGTTCTCAATCCAACAGTGTGTGAGTGCAGCCCTAAAGGCCAGCCATATCCTTGGCTACATCAAAAGTGTAGCCAGTGGCCATTTTGCCTTTTCACTCAGCTCTGCAGTACTGCACGCAACTCTGGAGCCCAAAACACAAAAAGCATATGGAGCAGGTCTGGGGGAGGGCCATGAAATTGATCTGAGGGATGGATCACCTCTCCTACAAAATGAGAGAGTTGGGGTTATTCAGGCTGGAGAATGTTCTGAAGATGCCTTATTGCAGCCTTCCAGTATTTGAAGGAGGCCTAAAAGAAAGCTGGGGTATACAAGGGCTTGTAGTCATAGGCCAAGGCTTCAGACTGGAAGATGGTAGACTTAGATTATAATTTAGACAGGAGTTCTTCATGATGCAGGTGATGAGACACTGGAACAGTTGCCCAGGGAAGTCATGGACGGATGCATCACTGCATGTGTTCAAGACCAGCTTGGACGGGGCTTTGAGCAACATGGTTTAGTAGGAGGTGTCCCTGTCCATGTCAGGTGGGGTTGGAACTAGATGATCTTGATGTCCCCTCCAACCCAAATCATTCAATCATTTTGTAAATTCAAAACGTAGCTGTTGATCTCTCTATTTTCAGGGTTATTTTGTCTGAAGTGAATTCCACTTCTCTGATGTTTTCTATTTTGATTCTTAAATACTGTGCTAAATGTTAGGGTCTATTAAGTTTCAACTTTCTATTTTTATCCATTGGTAAACTACACCAGATGTGGGTATGAAGGACTCTGAGAAGCTGAGGGAGTTCTGCTTTTATTCAACAAATTTAACTTTCATAACTGAGAATTTCAGCTCATTTTTTAGGATTGTGTATGTGCTCTTTTGGTTTGTTTTTTTTTAAGAAATGAGAAAAACAGGCTTACGCAACTTAGTTTGCATAAGTGCAGTGAGTCATTCACATTTCTTCTTTGCGTGTGTCTGTGTGTGTCTGTGTGTGTGTTGTATCGCTTTATATAACCTTTCTTTGAAAAAGAACTACTGTGAATGCTAAGAATATACTTTCCTTGTAAAATCAAAAAGATTTGTGCCTATTAGGCAGAAAGCTGCTTCTTGGAGAAGCCTTCTTGTAGATGCTGTTCTCCAGAAAGGCATTTTGGTGATTCTTCTTAAAGCTCTGGTTCTCAGAGGCAAAGTTTATGCTGGTATATGAAGTTGTAGGGGAAAGGCCAGATAGCTCTGTCCCTTTGAAAGGAGACCTATGTGTAACTCCACACAATAATACTGATTTTATATATCTATATCTATATATATATGTGTATGTGTGTGTATTTATATATTGGTTTCAAATGTGTATTCCTTTCAGCATACTGTAGCTTCTGCTTTGTCACATTGCTTCCTACTATCTAGAGAAGAATGGAGCTTTTAGAGCAGAGTACCTCTGTGCATTGTTGGAAGAAATCCTTTACATAGGTATCAGATGAGCATCCTCCATCAGGCACACTTGCAAAGAAGTCTTCTGGAAGGCCTGACCTTTTTTGACACACGTTCATAATTTGGTGTCAACAAATAGTACCATGAACATCCAGCTGCTTGGAACTTATTGTTTTGAATGCAGTTACAGGTATTGTCAGTATAGTTTAAGTACTAGAACTGATGTTTTGTTTTATATGTTTCAGATGTGTTTAGCTTGACATCTGATGGATGGTGATATATAACTGTGGCAGAGAACTCACTGTTGGTTTTCTGAGAAAGGAGAAGTGTGGTTCATGATACTGAGATGTGAGCACAGGTCTTCATCTTACCCCTGTGGCTGCTCTGAGGTTTGCCACTTCATTTCTGTCCAGCTCTCTGCTGTATCATCATGTTTTCTGATCTGATGTACATCCTCTCTGGTCATGCTGCAAATCCCTCCCAGCATGGAAAGTTCCCCACGACATACTACTTCTGGTCACACTCAGAAATCCCTCCATTCTGCTCTACAGCCTTGTGTTTTACTAGATCAGATTCAGAGCCTCTTCCTTTCTGTAACACAGTTTTTATTTCCATTGAAGTAAATTGCAGTTTTCATTTGATTTCAGTGGCGTCGTATGTTTTATGAAATGAGCATTGTCCATCCTCTTCCTTGTTCCTTCTTGTGGTGACATTTTGACAACTGCAGTAATCACTAAAATAGAGATACTGTGTTTTCTGTCTGATGCAGAGCAGATGTTTGCAGTTGTAAGATAAGGCAGTGTTCATCTACTGCCTAATTAGCAGATTAGCAGTATCTAGAGTCTGCAGAAGTGTCATGAAACATGCAGGTTCTGGTTTTAATTGTCTGTGGTAGTTTACTGAAACTGGATGTTAGACATGAGAATAAGACTTCTATTCATCATTAAGAAATTGTGTTCACATAAGGCATTGTCATACCTCTCTAGCTTCAAAAATATGAGCAATTTTCATGAATGTACTTGTATGTGTAAAATGAGGTCTAGATTCCTTGATGGATTGATGTTCAGAAGAGCAGCCTTACTGTTTTGGTCTCTAAATGCAATTAACTTATTCAGAGACAGAAATACTGACTAGGAGTCACATAGATATAACTGCTTCCTCCAGCAACTCTTAACAATAAGGCATCTTCTTCACTCTGCAGATAATAATTCGCATGACATGTGGAGATAAGAAAGATCTCTGAACATAGGCAGCTCTGTATGAATAAGAAAGATTTCCTACTCACACACTCAAAAACAGTTGGGAGTAACCCTTCATATTTAATCCCCTTATCGTGTTTGCCTTTTACACAAAAGTATGCACTCTATCTGCATGAGCATATTAGTTACTCTGACCACTGTTCAATAGTGTCAAATGGCCCCTTGTATGAGCAGGAAGATAACTTAAGTTGCCTACACCTTCGTATGTGTAATCGTGACCTTTAATGTGGGTTATGAAAAATGAGAGCTTCTTAATAATAAAATAATATCAGACCACAAACTCATTAATATTCATTCTTGTGCTACAAATACAGTGACTTAAATTTTCTCATTCTGGAAATAGCCCTTGTAATCCTGTTTCTAATCAGTCCTCTGTCCCTAATTGGCATTATCCTTGTGCTCATTTTTATGCTCACTCTGCAGAAGACTATTGCATAAAATGCCTGTAGAAGTTAATAATAGAAGCCAGCTACCCCAATGTTCCACGTACTCTAAGTGTATCAGGGATTAAAAAAGTCTCAGTAGAAGCTGAATGTCCACTTGCATAAAAGGATCACCCTGTGATGGTACACTTGTGTGCCCTCCTGATATAAAGGTAAGAGTCTAGATAAGCAGGATGGACTGAGCACTTATGGTTTATTCAAGGAAATACACAATCACTTCCTAAAAGTCATTGAAGTTGAGTTGAAGTGAAAACTTATTTTCCTGCTACTGCCATTTTGCAGATTTTTTTTTCACATAATTTAGTGCAGAATCAAAGACCTTATTACTTGCAGAAAGAAAGAAGTAATTAACAAACAGAGCATTAAAGGAAAGAATAAAAGCATCACAAGGCTCAAATTAAACTTTTCTGCTGTATCCTCATCTGACTGCTTGAGCACCACTCACTAGAGCTAAATTTTTAGCAATTGGGTTTTAGAAATTTCACAGGAGTTCAGCACTAAGCAAGTTAACTTCTATAACCATGATAAAGAAGGAATAATTACATAGTAAGTGACCCTTACAGGATGTTTACAGCTGCCTGGAGTAGAAATCTGGGTCACTACTTGACTGAGCAATAATGTAAGACATCAGGACACTTCTATATTCCAGGTAAAGTAAATTTCCCTCTTCCTACTGAAGTCAAAGGAGTGATCCTGCTTATGGTCATGAGCCTGTTCTGAGCTTATCTGAACTCTGTCAGTGGTATGTTTTCTCCAGAAAACTTGTTAACCTTTACATTTTAATATATTTATTTATTACTGACTTGCCTTTGCCTCCTGTTCATTTTAAAGGATTTTTTTAAAGGTTGCCTTCAATATGGCAGGAAAACTGAGTCAGTCTATCTTGGATATTAGAGAACTGAAATTTATATGAGATACAGTATATCCTTCATCTTAACCAAGTAGCCCCATCAAGTCTCTGCTGTTAGTAAAAAGTGTATGGCAAACAAGTAACCTCAGTAGCAGGATAGCATGGGTACCAGCTAATATCTGAAGTTTACTTATAAAGCTACTTCTGAAAAATTCCAGAGTGCCATGGAGAATTTATGAGAAAGAACGGAGGAGAAAAGCATTGTTTGAAGCCAGGCATATTCTTTGGATATATTTTTGGCTGTAATTTAGCCTGGGATGTGGAAGCCACCCCAAGCCAAGCTCCTGCAGCAGTATCATGTTTCACTAACAACACATCAGGAAACAAGTATTCAACACTACCAGCCTTGGTCTGGGTCACAGAAATCATGCATATGAAAAGTCCTTTTTAGAGGTACCTGGAAGGGGGAAAATAAGCTTCAGCAACGTATTATTGAAAACTTTTACTTGAACCATTTTTTATTTGTGAGGCAAATACTGCAGTAATTAAGCTGCAAAATTAAGGGAATGTGCTTTGCTTTTAGTGGAAATTAACATCAGTTTTCTCCAGGCATTCAATCACTTAACTCAGTTGTCTTTTTATATTATTCAAATGTGATACACATTAGTCAAACATAAGTGGTTGAAGAATCATGTTGCAGAATGCCTCTTGAGAGAGAAGCATGTTATAAACATTTCTACTAATGGAATATTTATGTTAATGTAAATTAACTCCATAAGGGTGGCAAGTCCTTTGAAAGGTGAATGTGAAGTTCCTGCTGCACAGTGGATGCTTTTATTATTTTGTTATTTTTACAGCACAAAGAATGGTGTGCAGATTTCTGCTGTACCCAACAAGGAATGCAGTTTGGTGACCCTAAAGAATTAAGGCCTGTCACACACTGAAAACTGTATGCAGATTTGTGTGATGCTGAAAACATGAAGGACATTTTGCAGAATTAAGAACTGTGATCTGAGAAAAAAAATTGCAAAATGAACTGAATCTGGAGAAGAGTAGAACAACATAAAGAGCTATGGCTAGCAGGTAGTAGATTTATTTTGATAGAGATCATGATTATTTTGGAGTGGGTGATCAGTTGTGAAGAATATTAGGGATAAAAATGGCAAGATGACAATTATTGTCATCTCTATTTCCTGCAATACAAGCTATGGGTATCTGCTTAGAGGCATGATGGAGTGATGCAAGGGCCTGGTACCAGACTTGACTGGAAAGCATTTCCATAGTTACATCTCAACTCAAGACCCAAGAGTTTTCCAGAGAGCAGTTGAATGCAGGATTCCTGAATGGAAGCAACTGCTTTGTAATCCCCTGCAGATAACCTGTCTGCAAACGCTGAACTCCTGTATAGGCATATTATTTATACATATGTGCATAAATATATTGCATGCACCTGAATCCTGCCATAAGGAAGATGGGCATGACAGCTTCATAGATGGCAAAATGGATTAGACACTTGCACCATCATTTAGAAGGCAGTACATCAGCTAAAAGAGGCACGTCCGTTGTGATGTCTCCAGCTCTTGGGTATAAGGGGAAACAGAAACCCTGGAGGTTAGGGAAGGGCAAAGTCCAGTGAAGTCGAGTCCAGAGTTTCTAAGCAGGAGGGGATTTATCCAGCTGCCTGTTTTGAAGTAGTCTATGAAATGTAAGAACAACCTGCTAAAAAACCTTCATATCTTCAGGGGTTTTGTTTCTGTAGCATGTAAATTTGTTATAAAAATTATTTATATTGCACAAAGCACTCTTTCAACTGTCTTATTAATTCAGGAACAGCAATGATAAGATCTAGTTCTTTCCAAAGAATTCGGTATGCCACATCTCCCAAATGGAATCGGATTACAAAGACAGTTCAGCTCCCAGTTAGGCTCTTCAGTGAAGTGGTTAGATTCCTGTCAGCACTCATCATCCAGTGGGTCTGGTGTTCATTTTCAGGAATGGGAGCTGGTGAGCACTTCTGAAAATGTAACCTTTTGTAGTTTAATATTTCTGTGTCTTCTCCCATCCCCATTTTCCATAAAGTTACGTGATATTTCTTCATTGTTATTTTCAGTTTGTTTTCTTGCTTAATAAAACAAAACTAAATAGTTCTGCAAGAATTCCACTGGATTTCTGTGCATTGGGATTTTAATATTTTTGTGATTGGCTTTTTTTTCATATTTGCATGATATTTAAAACCCAAGTGCTCATAAATATGTGTACAAATGAAACCATAAATACCATGATGAGTTAGTTATACAGTAGTGATAACTCCAAGTACAAATACTAAATTTAAAATGTAAGTTGTTATTTGTATAGCTAATTAACATGAATGTCTGATGAATCACAGTAAATCCACAAACACATGCTGAACTGGAATTTTTGCACAAGTAAATCCATTCTCCTTAACACCTTGTTCCTTTGATAAATATGATTGTTTTATATCTTTCCAAGGGTTATATCTTTCCAAGGAATACAGATTACTTTCTTTCAAAGGGTATCTGTATGGTGGCCTAACCTACCCTAAATATTCCTCTCTTCCAGATTATTCTTTAATTCTGATTTTATCTCTTGGAAGACCTTCCCACTTTCAGGTGTTGTGGAAATTGGTATGTTCTAATACCTGATGGAAACGTCCGAATACTTAAACAGATATACATCATATAGCCAGACTAGTATGCTGATGATGCCAGGTGAGTCCACACACTTCTAAATCATTGTTGCCAGCATCACGCACAAGCTTTTCTTTCTTAGGAATACCATACTTACCATATTATCTCTGTTACTGTCTTTCCCCGTAACTCTGTCTTTATGCTGTCGTCTCTGCTTCCAGTTTTTGTGGTGTACACCATGTCTTTGGCATTGACCTTGTGCATCTCTCCCAGCTTCTCCCCACACATTGATGCCATTTGTGAGCTTCTCCTCCCAGTGCTTCCCACAGACCTGCTTGATCTGCTGTGCCTAAAGGGCACTCGTCTCTGACATAGTGTCCTCAACAAGGAAAGCCACCTTCAGTCACAATTCCTTTTGATCCTTTCTCTTTCTACTCATCAACTGTCTGACTTTTACCACATTACTTTGTTTGTCATCTTCTATATTTTAGGTATGTTCCTGGACAAGAAGCAACTATTTTTACTTGCCACTGTAGCATGTCTGGCACATACTGGGGTATTAGTTCAGTGTATTGAGAAATGTATGTAGGTAGTGATTAATAGTTGCAAGAATTTATGAACTGTTACTGGTCTGTGTCAGATATCTTAGTGACCTCCATTTAATTATTATTAATCACTGCCTAGGCACTAAGCATGGCTAACCTGCAAGTCAAAGTGAAGGCAAACGAGCTGTGACTTCTCCTTTTCACTAAATACTCTTAAGTGTTACATCATCTTCCCATGCCACCCCCACACCCTTCATCTGTTCACATGCTTATTGCCTTCTTGGTCTGACTTGAAGCTCAGTGGGACAGGGACTTTTTATGCCGCTGTTTATTGCTCTACCACTTAGCACAGTGGACCGTATCTTGCCTCCTCCTAGAGTTCCTGAATGTAATGTTAACATTTTGCTATCTAGGAGATAATAACAGCAAAGGTGTCATAATGTGGAGAATCATGGAGGCATCATGCTGGTCTTTGTTCTACAGACATGGTCTCTGAAGTGATGGATGGAAGGGGGTGGGTTGGATGAGAGTCTTCAGTTCCCCCCACCTCAGCTGAGCTCTGCCTCTTCTGTGGCCATTTGAAGGGTTTCATTCCGCAGGACAGGCTGTCTGGCCCCTTTCACAAATACACAGATCACTTTCAGCACATGAAAAAAAGGAAAGGTCTGGTTGCATGGAACTGGGGGAGAGGCAGCATTGCTAGCTTCAGCAGAAAGCTAACCTTTCCTTCCACTGCTTTTCTGCTCCTCCCACTGAGCCTGCAGAGAGAGATTAGCAATCAAACTGTAAATCCCCCAAGTACAGAAAGAACTAAACCTCCCATCCCATCCCCAAGAGGACATGTATGCTGACAACAGCCTCATTCAATCTGACACCTGTTTCACTTTAAAACAGGCCCCTATAAATAGAGTGAATGTAACCTTAGGTGGCATTGCAAAATATTATAGAAAATGCGGCTTACAACCCTGTGAAAAAGGGGGAGTAGAAAGAGTGGGGGTGGGCAGAAAGACACTATCTACCATAAAAACCTGGCAGCTTCATGCAAGGGCTGTTGCTTTTAATTTAAATGCTCATTTCTTATTCTATTTTCAGATCCTCTCTGGGATTTTAGGAATGTTGAGACGTGCTGGTTATAAAGCCCTAAGTACAAAATGGTCACGGATGGCTGGAATGAGGCATGTTCTAATGGAAACAAATCACTTGTCAGTAAGCAGCCTTCAAACTTTTGAACAAAAGCTCAAAAGGGTCAGGGAAAATACATGTTTGTTGACTTAAAGTCTCTGGATGCAGGTCATCAGAGTGGCACAGGCTTCCATGTTGTTGAGGTAACTCTTCAGTTCTATGTAAAAGTGAGTTTTTAAATGAGGTTAAATACTTTTATGACAACTACAAATGGAATGAGCAACTCACATTAAACAGAAATGTACACATGTATAAACTCAAGTGCACCTACTACCAAAATGTAAAGTGTGTGCACACCACTGCAAAACAGCCACCGAATGGAGCTCAGCTGTAGGAGCTACACTGAGGTGTAGTGTGTATGTGAATGTATGGGAGGAAGGCTATCCTGTATCTATTGAAATTTATAAGGTGACCAGTATTCCTGTAACATAAAAGTAGTTGTCTGTGATTAATTGGTATTTCAAGTAGTAAAAATAGTGTAGCTTAGCTTTATAGTGATTTGAGGGCAAATCCTGAGTCGGTCTATTCAACTTTCTGTAGGTTTTAACTCTGAACAAAATTCTTGCAAGGCTGTTTTTAATTTTTTTTATTTGCTTGCAAAGCCAATAATGAGGCCTCTGCATCAGCCATAATGAGGGATTAACCACTCTTTTTCCCGTGTAAGATGTGTAATGTGTAAAATGAATAGTGATGCTTTACAGTAAGTTGTATAAGGTTCATGAATTATAATCTTTGAATGTTGAATCTCCTAATTCTACTGTAGCTTGGTTTCTTAAGAAAATGAAGCTTATGCAATCTTTCTTTGCAATCAGTCTGTCTGTCTGCTAGTTCCCCTCACTAGCAGCTTCTTAGTTTGTTCAGTCTTCAACTGGATTTGAAGAAGGATTACAGATAATTACGTTTTGACTAGATTTGTGGAAACTACTTTCCATCAAAAGAGGCAGAGGCAGTGTGTCTGGGGAGGGGAAGGCAGGTGAAGCGGACAGCTGAGCAGCCATCATGGGTGTCCTTAGCACAGCATACACTGTTTTGTACAAAACACATAGAGTGGGGACTGAGGAGACAGGATTGGGCAGGGGTGGCTAGGGAAAGAAAGCTGATGGGACAAAGACCTGACCTCCATAAGTAGCCAGGTTTCATTTAATTCATTTATTTGAAATATTTTCTTTTTCATATGGAAAACAGCAAGCAGAAGAAAAAGGAATGACTCTGTGTGGTTAAATTATATGAGTGAGCTTCAAAGCACAGGGCAGGATTTTTGGTGTTTCTGAGGTTTACTCCGCTGAGTAAACATTATTCTGCTTTCAAAGTGAAGAAACCAAGACAGTTTTCACAGAGATTTTTATTGCTCAAAGGCATCAAATGACTCAACAGGAACCAGGTACAGCATACAGACATGTTTCGGTAGCTTAGAATCACAGAATTGTAGAATCATTTAGATTGGAAAAGACCAATGCAAGACTTATGGCTGCACTAAATGATTTTAAGAAATAAGCCTAACACTGACAGGTTTACCACTGAACTGTGTCCCTCAGCACAACATACACATGGTTTTTAAATACCTTCAGGAATGGTGACTCAAGTATGTCTCTGGGCAGCTGTTCCAGGGCTTTACAACCCCTTCTGTGAATATTTTTTTTTTCCTAATAACCAATCTAAACATCCCTGATGCAATTTGAGGCCATTTCTTCTCATCCTATAGCTTGTTTCTTAGGCAAATAGATACACTTCCACCTTGCTACAGCCTCCTTTCAGGTGCTTGTACAGAGGATAAGGTCTTCCCTGAACCTCCTTTTCTCCAGACTAAACAACTCCAGTTCCCTCAGCTGCTCTCTATAAGACCTGTGCTCTAGACCCTTCACCAGCTTCTGCCCTTCTGTGGACACACTTCAGCACCTCAATGTCCTTCTGATAGTGAGGAGCCCAAAACTGACCCCAGTATTTGAGATGCAGCCTCACCAGTGCCAAGTACCAAGGGACAATTGCTTCCTTAGCCCTCCTGGCCATGTGTGCCAGCAGCTTATACAGCCTCTTTCTGTGTAAACCCTCTCTCACCATGTGTTGTAGCCACCCCAAATATTCTTTCACAAGATCCTGAGCTCATCAGTGCTCCCCAGTCTGGCCTTTTGAGTAGGTATTTGGGTCCTTTAAGGCTGCAGTTGCTTGTACTCAAGAGAGCATTGCCTGTTAAGCCCAGCAACTCCCTGTCATTCACACAGGTTGTTGTATGTGTTGCTGTGACAAGGAAAACAGCTTCCAAATGCCACTGGCTCTTGTACTTTTCTGCCAGAAATAAGGGGGTGTTTCTAAAGGGGGATTATGAAGCAGCAAAGTAGCTTGCAGAGAGCTTCAAGTGGTACAGACAAAAGTGCTCCTGGTATCTGAGATAGCTTGTTTGAAGTGGTCAGGTTTGGCCATAGTATCCTGATCCACTCACCTGCTATGGCTTTGTCAGCTGATAGTCATTGCTGTTTTATACTGCCCTTCTTTCCTGACCTAAGGACAGATGCTTGGAGAATATGGGGAGGAGTGAGCTTAGAAGGCACTCCATGCCTTCTGTTCAGATGCCTAGGAGAAAGCTCACCAGTGGTTTGGGCTTACCAGCATTGATTCCAAAGGGTTTACGAATACATTGTGTTTGCATTGCCCTTGTGGTACAGAGCACTGCTTCAGCCCTGCTGTGCCACTGTGGTGCCATATTGAGCACAATTACTCCATTGTAGACTAATCTGAGTGCTGGGGTAGAAGGGGTTGAGGCAAGAAGTAAGAACTGCTCCTGCTACTGCAGTCGTTCTGCCTACAGGAGTGCAGTGGCACTGGGACAGTGTACAGAAGGATGTGGGGTTTTGGAGTGGGCATATTGCTGTGATTTGCTGCTGCCTACTCCAGCAAGACAAGCTGATTTCTCTTTGCCCAAATGAGCATCACATGGGGAATGACACTTTTAGAAAGAAAACTCAGGCCTTGATAGTACATTTATTTCTGACACAGAATTATGTCTGCTGCCCATGTGACTTGAATGCAGTGTGCTTGTATGCACACAGTTTTTGATTTTTATCACATGGCTGCCAAAAATAACATGGAAACATATAAGTTAAGCATGCCCTTATAACACAATGGCACTTCATTACTGTTGGGGGATCTCAGATTTCCTTCTGACCACATCAGCAGCAAGCAGTAATGGAGGGGTACAGAGGGCGAGTAAGAGGAATAGCACAACATCATGGCATTTTGTCCTAAAAGTCAGGCATGGTCACTGTCCCCTGTTGAGTCCCCCAGTGTATGTAGCATTTTCAGTAATTGTCTCTCGTAGTCTTGAATTTAACATCAGTGTGGTGATAGCAAAGTGTCTGTTTCTAGAATTTTTTTCCACATTACAGCAGTTGGCTTTTTGAATAATATCTCTAATGAGCCGAGTTTCTTTTTCCTCTATAACTCTTCTTCAAATCTTACTTTCATAACTTGCTACTTTCAATTAACACTTCATCTACATTCTTTACTTAGACACAGTAGGTGTAGACTGTTGAAATTCTTCCCTAATGTGATTTTAGTGGTGCCACATCAGTTAGGGGCATGGTAATGAATAACCTCTGCTCTGTTGCTGCAAGAGTTGCTGTTGTATAATGACTTTCCAAAAGTTCTGGATAATGCAGGTTAGTTCATCATTTGGGGCTACATGGCAATATGATGCCTGGAAAAAAAACCAGAACATTTGTAATGTGAAAGCTTTTATGGGAGTGTTGCATAACTTGAAGAAGTTAATAGCTTATTAACAAGCATCTAGCTCTGCAAACTTAAGAGGAAAGACCAGTTGAGTAAACTGGACATCCACAAGTCTGTGGGCCCTGGTGGGATACACCCACGAGTAATGAGGGAGATGGCAGAGGTTATTGCTAGACGACTCTCCATCATTTTTGAAAGGTCCTGGAGAACAGGAGAGGTGCCT
>JANHGL010000647.1:37906-62623 GCA_024611195.1 Ceyx melanurus
CTTGGTCTAGGTGATCCTGCTGTGTCAGGGGGGTTGGACTAGATGATCTTCTAGGTCCCTTCCAACCCCTAATATCTGTGAATCTGTGAATTTACGTTTGTCACTCAATACATTCCAGGAAGGATAGTTGTTGGATGCAGGACTATAAATAAGAGGGAGAAGAAGAATGACACTGTTGCCCATATTAATAGAATAAAACTCTTTAGGAGGTTTAGAGTATAGAATAGAGCCTGGTTTGAGAGCAAAGGCACAATGCGTGCAGGTGATATAACAGGAGACAGCAATCATTGATGTGGCTGAAGTAAGGGTCCAGCACCAATTTTTATCTGTCCTTTATAGCCATGGCAGCTCAAATCATAGTTATTCAGGTTCAGCTTGCAAGGCTGAGGGACCATCATGCATGGGACCTTTGAACTCTGCCCAAGTTGTGACTGACCATAAACAAAGAAGTTCCCTGCCTTCTGGAACTGAACACTCTCTTCCTTGGTCCCAAGGCACTTGGGAGAAAATTGGAAAGCAGAGAGTGAATCAGTTTCTCCTCTTCTTTACTCAGCTGTAACTGGGAAGTAATTCAGCTGAAACTGGAGTTTGAAGATTGCAAAGCTGATGTTAGTGAGAAGAAAATAAGGACAATATATTTTTCAGGATAATCAAGAAGGTAAGCATGTGCTCAATCTCTTGTTCATTTTTACAAATGTAAAAACGAGTCAAGAAAAGAGTGCAGAAAATGTTTTAAGAATATTAACACTTTATTTCCTAGCTACCTTGTTCTTTTCCTGGTTCTCCAATAAAATTAAAACATTGAGAACTGACAGAGACCAGAAAGTAGCAATGAAAATCATTAATGGGATGCTGTCATTTCCTTTACTAGGGAAGTGATTGTGTCTAACTGGCAAAAAGTGCTGTGAAAGGGCCAGTTTGTATTAAGGATGGAAATAAAATAGAGATTAGCAAGATTAATATTATTTAATTGCCAGTCAATACAAAAGTTACGATATTTTATGTAACAGAAGGTACTGTACATAGGTGAAGATTAGTTGCATTTATTAATAATTTCTCTAATACAATAACTTAAGCGCATACCATGAAGTTTAAAGGTAATGGTTCCAAAAGGGAGAAAAGAAAATATATCTATTGCACTGTATAATTATACTATAGGGCATCACAGCATAAAACACTTCAAAAGAATTAGACGTGTGTCCAAAATACTGAGGTAAGCACTTGAATTCCACGAAGCAAGTGGGCACTGCAGGCATTTACCCGCATTTGTGAATTCTGTCTCACTGAAGGATGATGCTAAATGGATGATTTCATGAAATCAGAAGAATCAAGTCCTTAAGTTATTCCACTTACTTACCTGATTTGTCTGTGCAACTGTAGCTACCCTGCCAGCTGGCTGAGCTTCAGTTCTAAACAGGGAACACTCAGAGCAGCAAATCTTAAAAGTGTGGCAGCACGTGTAAAAAAAAAAACTAAATGAAGGGACAGAGTGTCTGCAGGAACATTAACTGAGCAAGCATTGTTCATCATTTTAGCTGATCACCTGCTGACTTGCTCTGTTGTATTCGAAGACAGGTCACTTCAAGAAATAAAATACTAGGGATTCTGCCTGTGTCCAAAAGCAACATGAATCTCTGTAGATTTGCTTTGCTGTTTCAGAGTATGGTCACATACAAAGTCTTGAAAGAAGGTGGGAGTGTAGCCAGTGGAGAATTAACCACACTGAATAACTTGCACATTTTCAAGGAAGTCTTTCATGTATTCTGTGCTTTTCAAAACTGAACTAGGGCCAAAACCAGCCACATCACTTGGACTTGCTATAAAGAACTCCTGCTTCTCTGCAGTCTCTTCGAAGCCACCATCCTACACATACCACATCATAAGAAACCACTAACCTTAACCATGAGAAAAGCACATTCATGTCTCTACAATATGTTTGTTACACTCACATTAATAAACTAATATAATGTTACAATGGCTGTGCTATTAAACAACACCTGTTCAATACAATGGAAACAAGGCACTCCATGATTAAATATATTCTCTTCTTGACAAAGAGCTGCACAACTGTTTGGCTAGAGTTGTGAAGCAAATGGTGTATTTACATATGAAAAGGAATTTGTGTACATTTGATGAATGACAGAATAATTGCTATATATGTCAAGGAAAAGGGATGTAAAATATTTTGTCTCCTCATTACTGCTATTGCATCTAAGTAGGAAAGACCTTGATACAGCTGTGATTGTACCTTTCTTAACCATTGCAGTTAGGCAAATCATATGCAGGCAGTCAACAGCATTACATTAATACTAGAAAGCTGGAAAAGGTCCTATGTGATGTGTTCAAGTAATCCCTGTGGGAGTACACACAGAATGGATGTTTTGTCCACTTGAGTTTCAAGGGTGTCTGTCATGGGTTCAGCTAAGATCTGGTTGATGTTCAGTAGAAGCTGGAGTGACCACAGCCAGGGTAGCCAGTTGAACCAGGCAGTGGGTTATTCAATACCATACTGATGTCATGCCCACTACAGGAGGCCAGACAAACATAGGTCTCTGGTGTGGAGCTGTCAGTGCATATTTAGGTGGTTTGGTGTGTTTTATATCGCTCACTTTATACACTGTTTCATTACTGTTACTGGTATTACTGTTGTTTCTTCCCCTCTTGCATTCTACTAAATTCTCCTTATCTCAACCCTTGGGATTTCACCTTTTTCTCCTGATTCATTTTTGTATTCCACTGGGGGCTGGGGAGATGAGTGAGTTTCTTGGTTGCGCATTGGAATGGGCTGCCCAGGGTGGTGGTTGAGTCCCCATCCCTGGAGGTATTTAAAAAACGTGTAGATGTGGTGCTGGGGGACATGGTTTAGGGACCCTGGCAGTGTAGGTTTAATGGCTGGACTTGATGATATTGAAGGTCCCTTCCATCCAAATGATTCTATGACTGTACCCTTGTAAGCCACTCACAATTATGTGCCCTAGCTGGGCAACCCCAGCCCAAACCTCAGTGGAAGCTGTGGGAGAAAAAGAGAGTGTAGCACACCATGGTGGGCTCTCATCTTCAGCAATAAGTTGCATTACAGAAAAGAAGGATTATAGACAAAGGAAAATAAATTATAGTTTTCTACTTTGCTCACCTTGGTACACATATATGCATTCACATACACAAACTGTGAAAGAGAGGCTTTTCATTGCACGTTTCCACTGAAATTGCTGCCCTCAGCAGTTGTCTGTAGCTGAAAACTACACCCAAAAGCAGAGATGCTGTCCTTCCCAGAATCCAAATCTTACGCCCTTATAGGAGGAGGAAAATGGCAGCTTTGGTGCGATACAGTCACTGAAAGGGTGAGAAATAGCAGGTGAAGAGAAGGATCCTGGATGGGTGATGGAAAGTGCAGTAGGTTCTTGATTTAGGAATATCCATGTTTAGAGGTGTTGATCTTATTTGCAGAAATGCTAAACCCTCACAGCATGAAACTGATGGCAGTGAGAACCATATCCAGCAAATATAGATGCTATTGAGTACTGAGAATTGTAGCTGGCATCTCAAACTGGCCCCTCAAATTAGCTTACAGTGTGGACAGATTTTATTCTCACTGAAACACAGTTTCTTGTGCATCTAAAAATGGTAATATTGACATCTCACTTTTAGTAAATGTATTCAGGTTTATTTAAAGAAGAAGAAGAAAAAAAGGCAAAAGAAAACCAAACCCCAACCAAACAACCAAACAAACATAAATGGAAAACAATTTGAATATATTACAATATAAAAGCCACCAAAAAAAAAAATAATTTCTGCTTGTGGAGTTTGAAAGGCATGCAGCAAATGACACCTGAGATCCCATGCTGAATGACTAGGATAAACATAAGTATCAAGTAACTGCCCATTCACTGGAGTAAGGCAAGGTTCCAGTAGAAGAGTATCTGACCACGGTTTATGTTATGCACCCGCCTGTGGGTATGAGATGTGTAACTGAACACGGCCGCAGGATCTGAGCTGGGGAGCATAGGTGTGGGGGGGCTCAATTAAGAGGCAGTGGAATGCTTTAATCCTGCTGCTTGATTTGCTCATGTTCAAGGGATTGATTCCGTGGGTTGTTATTATTCTTTTCACTGTATTTTTTCTCTCGTGCAGTTCATGTGTATGGAAAATGACGATGGCACTTTCTGAAGGACAGCTGGCATTGCTGATTCCCCTGAACACATTACCACAAACCAAGCCTCGTACATTAATTATTGCTATGGCTTGCTTAGGTTAATGACCCATCAAAATGTGGCAGTGTGTAAAGACCCTTTCTCCTATGAACACTTTTGCTTTCTTTTGGCTCATTTTTATATCTGGACAGTGTACTGCATGCTGCATAAGTAACAAGATCCTCTTGGTTCACCCAAAAAACAGTGATTGCTTGGTGAAGATTTTTAGGCTAGCAAGCAGGAATATCTGTAATGAGATCTTGCACAACATTTGTTCACTCTTAGAAGATCAGAACAGTCCTTGCCAAACCCTCAACCTTTAAGTGGAAAGAGGACACATTGCCCTTCCAAGAAGACAGGGATAGGATGGTACAATTCTTCTAACATAGATAACAAGGCCTAAAAGAAGCAAGTCCTTTCATCTAAGAAGACAAGTAACCACAGTTTTCCTCTTCTAACCAACTCTTGGCAGTGGGTTCGTGCATTTGTGTTTTTGAACATAATGCATAGCAACCATGTGTGGGCAAGCAAGATGATAGAAAACTACTAGTTCTTTCATACCTGATGAAAAGGTTCATAGCTCATAAAAATGTTATTTGATCTGTTTCCAATTATTCCTCACTTTATTTAGTAGCAAAATATGATTTTTCAAATAAAAATAACTATTATATTTTAAAACACAGTGTTTTATCAAAACTAAAAACCTTAGATGTGCCAAACAAATGTCCTAAATATGCGCAGGAAAGGGCAAAGATTACTTCCTATGCATCTATTGACCACTAGCTGGAATAAAAAGATAAATGACTGCACTGATTTTATTTTTATTTAATATATATTCTTTTTTCTTTTGGTGTTTCATTTCTTTCCCCGTTTGACTGATGGATTTGGTAAAGCTGGTAACAGCATGAAAGAGAATGACAGATATTCTTCCTCCTTTCAATTATTCCCAGATTCTGATCATCACAAAATTTTTAGCATCAAATGACAAAAAGAAACAAAAGGGGAAAATAAAGACATTTCTGAAACAAAAAATTTTGTGAAGAGAAATCAGAAAAACAAGCAATTCTTCAACTTGGTAAATGATGAATTGGTGAATTATTTTTTATAAGTGCCTCAGAACAATTACTGAATAATTGAGGTTTAGTTTATGGTCCTGGATTAAGCAATATTGCATTGTGTTGAGATTTGTATCAGACTCAGTATAATATGTATATGGAACTCCCATTGTTCTTTCTGCGTATTGGTCACTGTCAAGAATAAGCATATATGTAAAGAAGGGAATATTCAGTGGTAGTTTTAACTTTAAATCAGAGACACTGACAGAAGAGGTAACCAGGATAATACAATTTTTTCCTGAAAACACTATTAATCTTTTCTGTTCTGAGCTAAACAAACCTTTTGGACCAAGGGAAAATATGTGACCTTATTCCAGTGAAAAGGGTTCAGGTATTTTGTTTAACAACAGAGGGCATTGTGTTTATTTCCTTAGATCAATGTAGAGATGCAGTGTCAAAGTGTAAGCAGACTCTTGTTATGTTCTAGCATCTTCAGCCAATTTTGCCTTGAGCACAAAGGTATTAGTAGATTATGAGGTAACTCTGTTAGTAAACAAATGAACAGAAAGGATGTTAATGCTAAGATGAGCCCAGGACAGCTAGAGGGAAGAAAAGGCTCTCTTCTCCCACTTCTTGTTAGACCAGTCAAAACTGAAATCCCAAGATTTACACAGTGTAATATCAGATGTGCTCGATGCATAGGAAAAAAACGTGGTCATAGCACAGTAAAAGAGCAGATGTTATAACAGACAGACTTTAGCTGAGGTTGTCAGAAATTTATGTGGCATCAAAGCATCCCCATCTTGCCACATGTCTTACTCCATGAGCCAGAGAGGCACCTACAAGCTGGCTCCCTGGCTGGCTTCTTCCCTGAGGCCCTGAGCAACAGAGAAAGCTGATTAGTTTGTCATCCAAGCAGAATGCAGTACTAAGCACCACTGATAAACTAATTTACATTCTGCTCATAAAGATTCTTCCTTGAAAAGAGAAAGTTTCAGATGTGTTGTCTAGTCCAGACATATTACATACTCTCCTTGCTGCCCCAGTTTGAGTTTTTAGTGTAAAAAGAGGTATGTAGTTAGAAAAAGCTAGATCTACAATTTGAACTGTGGCACATAAAGTAGCAAAGACTGGGCAAACCAAATTTGGAACTGAAACATATAAGTAGTTTCCACCACTTACAAAAATTACCCAGCAACAACCCACTTGGAAGGCTGTCACAAGGGAACACAGAGTATGACTGCTATAGGCTGGCATACACATGTCCATCATTTGCAGAAAGTTATGTGTTTTATGTGACATAGTCATGTATTATATTTTTCAGTCTTCCCCTTCATTTTTTTGACTTGCAAAGGCAGAGGGCTGTTGACTTCATCTTTTTCACTGGGCAGATGATCTTTCTTTTCCTCTCCCATATTTCTCAAGGTAATTTAGATTATATTTTAGCAATTTTAACAGACATGAGAGATGTCATGTTTTCTTATTGAAAATCCTGACAACGAAGTCTTGTGTTAGTTTCATTTGCAGGTGATGAAAAAACAGTATGGAACAGTCTGCAGACAGCAGACTTTGGTCATATTCTGAACAGGTGAAGGACAGTTTCTATGCAAATGGAAAAACTTGTTTATTTCCTTTTAAGCTCTCCTCTAAATCTTGTAATAATGGCACTGTATTACCCTGATACCACAAGCAAGTCTTGATAGGGCATATCTTCTACTCTGTCTAGCAATCATAATGCTAATGACCTAAGATAGCCTAATACACTAGCAAGTACTTTTCAAAGTATTTGTTAATTAAATTAATTTATTGAAAATTTAATCCTATAGCCCTGCATGTAGCTATGCACAGATATGTAGTTTTGTATTCATACAGTTCCTAATGCTGCAGTGTTTCTTCCAGTGGACACGGTAGTGGGACAATTGCATAAGAAATTAATTTTCAGTTCTAGTAATTGACAGTCTGTCTCTCTATGTGTGGTAAGTAAATAGCTTTATAAGATTTTTATCTACTTTTTTTTTTTTAATCTTCTTCTTGGTCTTACAATTTAGGATTTTTTTTTTTTTTCCCTTATTTTAGTGTCAGTTTAAAAAGGGCCAGGAAAGTGTGTGCAGTAAATCTGTGCCATGGCAGAAACAATCAGAAGAGTAAGGAGTAATGATTAAACATTTAATCAGAAGCATTATACTTTGTTGTGTTCTCATTGTAGCTGCAGGAATAGATGCTGTAACAGATCTTTAAATAGAAAACCTGAGGCTAAATTCTACTTCATCCATCAAAAGCAGCTGCTAGGAGAT
Organism: Ceyx melanurus; assembly: GCA_024611195.1. Lineage (NCBI taxonomy): Eukaryota > Metazoa > Chordata > Aves > Coraciiformes > Alcedinidae > Ceyx > Ceyx melanurus. The sequence continues at coordinate 45,446 of JANHGL010000647.1, forward strand.
GACCTAATTTTAGTGGCTTATCAATTCCTTAGTGCTTGTTGGTTGATGTAACTTTGATCCTCTGATGCTAGATGACTTTTGTGCTGAATATAGCTAGAATTTAATGTGAATCTTTTGGATGGCTGCCCAGCCAGGCTGCATAATCCAAACAAAGAGAGCAAGCAGTACATGATTCAAGCTACTCACGTGTACAATAATACGAATATATGTATCCTTATTCCTCTGGGCAATCAGATCCATGTCACCAAGCACATATTTCAAATACAATGTCCTTGTGGGGTTTTGGGGTTTTTTTTTGGTTGTGGGTTTTGGGTTGGGGTTTTTTTGGTGTTTTTGTATTTTGGTGTGGTATTGTTGTTGTCGTTGTTATTAATATTTTGTTGGGTTTTTGTTGGGTTTCTGTGGTTTGTTTTTTTCAAACAATGCTTTGCCTTTCATTGGGAAAACAACACAAGATGCAGTGAGACTCAGCTGCTGCCAGGAAATAATGATAGAGTCAATAATTGCAGGACGTTTCTAATGAATGTTTTCCAAGCAAATCATTGCCATTTCAAAGAGCTGTTATTTCTATTTATGTAGAGATTAGCCTAGACGTTATCAAGGAGAGAGAATGGTTCTATGTTTTTTTATCATTATTGTAGCATTTCTAATGCTCTTTTTTTAAAAAAAAAAATGCTAGAAAGCATCTATCTTACTCTTTGTCTGGACTGTAACTTCTTTTCCTTTTCCTTTCTTTCTCTTTTTGGCTCCACTGAAACCATCTGTGACACACATGCAAGTTGCTGGGTGTGTGAGCAATGCTTCACACATATTTACTTGCCCTACTTGGCATTATTTGCTAATTGTTGAAGATTATGCAGGAGTTTTTTCATGTCCCATTTTTAAAATTTTCTTAGCAAGCTAAGGTAAGGCTAAGAGAGTGGTCAGGTTGTTCTACAGCTTGCTTGGTTTGGGGGTTTTTTTGGGTGTGGTGGTTTTGTTGTTGTTGTTTGTTTGTTTTCCTGGGAGAGACTGTGTCTCCAGTTTAGATCAGGGAGGATTTAAACTGGGAGGATTAGACTGGAAGGATTTCTGGGTTTTCTTCCTGGCGCTGACAATCATGTATTGTATGAGCTTGAGCCAGTCACTTAGGGCCTGTTTTTCACACTCCTGGGAACTGCATGTGCTCAGCACCTCTGCAAACCAGGTCATTCATCTCACCTCCTTTCATTTATGCACTGATAAATATAACAATCTTCACCTTTGCATATGCAAACAGGATAGAAGGATACAAATATGGGCAGGTAAACATGCAAATCTCTCATTTTGATGCCAAACCATCTATTTCATACATCCAGGGATTTCTATGTTTGTGAACCTTGCATTTTTTTGGGGAAAAAAAAAAATGGGCCATAAATAACAAAATCTGTACAGACATGCCAGGGAAGCACAGCTGAAATCAGTGTTTATGTAGCTTCTTTTCTAGAGTTTCACTTCTGTTAAAAATACTATTAGCTACAATAATAATTTTAGCCTACTTCATTACTGGATTAAAACATACAGTCAATGTGCAGATGTCTCGTGCTTTACGTGCTAATTGTAGTTTTTTTATAAGATCCAGATTTACAACTATTTTCACTTTTCCTACCTCTGCTCAAAAAAAACCCAAACCAAAACAAAGCAAGCAAAAACAATCAAACAACCAGTAATAAGAATAAATTTATTCTATAGAAAAGAGGGTAATCATTTCAATGCTACTGTTCTTGATATAAAAAGGTCAGCAGTTTGTGGCTTCTGTTGTTCATGTAGGAACTTGCTAGAAGTCAGAAGCATTGAGGGTCTTTCTTGCAGTCACAAGATAATGTCCACTAGCTTCATTGCTGTTCTGCTGCTTTAAAATGATCACATTTTGGTGAACATACCAGTTTAAAAAATATGTATATATAAAACCAATTCTTTTCAGAAGTTTTGTTGTGGAAATTTTCAAATGTTTATGTTTTGCCCAAAGTCTCACAGAAAGACAAGACCATAACAAGGACATCCTACCTGGACCTTCAAAACTGGATCCTAGTTGCTGGGAAAATTCCTCCTGTTTACACCCACTCCTTTGCCACTTTACCTAGATCTCCTCAGTGTCCTCTTTCTCAAAGGACAGACAAGTCCATCACACAACTGAAATGCAGAAGTGCCCACGCATCCTAGAAGAAGCCCTTTTTTTCCCTAGTTCTTGCATTTTCACAGCCCTTGTGCTATCCTAGCCTTCCTGGTGTGCTAGTCAGCTTCCCAAATTGGACCAGATAATTACAGTGTTGTGTGTAACCATGAGCTTGCTAGGAGTCTTCATTGAAACTGACCCAGCTTCAAGATTTATGACTAAACTTTGTCCCCACTGGACTGGATAGATTATTATCTTCAGTGGAAATAATCTTAGATGCTCTGTAAGTGTCAGAGAACAAGCAAACAGCTGCTGCGTCTAGAAAGGAGTGATGTATTTTGAGAATGGGGCTGGCAGCCACACATTCCAGACTCCTTTTGCTGGCCCTGGGCAGATCCTCTATTCTTTCTGCCTCATAGTCCCTGTGCAGCATTTTGTCTTCCTTCATTGTGGTTGTGCATGAAGGTTAAATAAACCACCTGAAAATTATGAGCAGTAAAGTTATTATTCTGTGCAAAATTTGGGAACCTCTTGCTTCTAGTCAGTCCCCTGGTTTCTTATGTTTCAGTTAAAAATTCATGATGGTGGGATTGTTTTGATGCATTTATGGCTCTGTACTTCGTTAACGGTTTTGTTTTCCTTTTCACCAATGAGGAAATTTCTTAACATATGTGATTTTCTAAAGATTAACTTCAGACTTCATGGTAGTGAGTGGATATTGCAAAATGCCAGGCTTTACTACTGTTAAACTTGCCTTTAAGTAGGTAGGGCTAATAGGAGTGAAAGTGCCCTGCCTACAGGGTGAGCTGCTAAGCAGCATCACCAACTGGCCCAGTAGCCTGGTTTACAGCTGAGGCAAGGATGACTTGGGAACCCAGATGCATCTCATTGACCTGTATGTGGCAGCTGTACTCTTCTACCTGTACTTAACCCACATTCTGGGTATCTCTGAATGTGGGTTAACCTAGTTGATGAATATCCCTGTGTGTTTTTCAATCCACTTGCTATGTTTGTGAATGCAATGTAAATGAGGCTACAGGGCTGTGAAGTATGATATTACATGCATGAAAACAGGCTTCTAAATCCAGCAATGCATAACACAATTATAAGAGCAGATGTAATCAAACATGTGAAATGACCCCTGAAATGTTTTTGGAGGCCTACTTCTTCCAGCATCTTTGAACTTTTACTTTTCAGCAGTGTGAAAACCAGTTTAGACATGGATTATGTGTTACAGAGACATTAGCACTGGATGTTGCTAAATGATCACAAGTGAGGAGTTAGCAATTCAAAAGCACTCAAATTCAGAAATATTTATTTAGTAGAACCCACATCCTACCTAATGGTTGCTACAGGTGAAGTGAAAAAAAATGGGGATGAAAAATCAGATAAAATACATACCAAATTCTATCCTAATTTCTGATTTTTATGTTTATTTGCACTTTCTCCATGAAGTGCCACATATAAAACCTCATAGAATGGTAGGGGCAGGAAGGGACCTCTGGAGATCATTGAGTCCAACCCCCCTGCCAGAGCAGGAACATCCAAGGCAGGCCACACAGGAACATATCCAGGTGGGTCTTGAAAGTCTCTAGAGAAGGAGACTCCACAACCTCTCTGGGAAGTTCTGGGGCTAAAATGTAAAGAAATTTTTCTTCACACTGAGGTGGAACTTCTGTGTTCCAGTTTGTGCCCATTGCCCCTCATCCTATCACAGGGAACCACTGAAAAGAGACTGGTCCCTTCTACTTGACACCCACCCTTCAGATATTTGTAAACATTAAGAAGTTGCTTTGTCATTCTTCTCAAGATTCAGCAGCCTCAGATCTCTCAGCCTTTCCTCATGAGAGATGCTCCAGTCCCTTAATCATCATTGTAGCTCTCCATTCGACCCTCTGTAGTATTTCCCTGTTCCTCTTGAACTGGGAAGACCAGAACTGAACACAGCACCCCAGATGTGGTTTCACTAGGGCAGACTAAAATGGGAGGATGGCTTCTCTGCTGCTGGTCACGCTCTTCTTAATGCACCCCATGATACCTTTGGCCTTCTTGGACACAAGGGTACATTGCTGTCCTGTGGATAACTTAATTGTCCACCAGGACTCCAAGGTCCACCTTGGAGCTGCTTTCCAGATCATCTTCATAAACACTTATGCTTTGTATCAAATTATATGCCAGTGTAGTTACTCTGGATTGACAGTGCTAAAACTGAAAACAGTCATGTCCAAAATAATACTGTCTGTTCCTGCAGTCAGACATTTGTGCATAGAAGAACAGCAAAAATACCAGTCTTGCCTTTCAGTGATTGAAGACAGACTTGAGTGGCACATTTTTTGCCACTTCCTGAGGAAAAGATCTAGTATGTGTATGATTTAAATACTAAACAGCAGTAACAATTGTGCAGTTCCTTTGCTAGTAGTCCAAAGTATGTTCATTAGTGAAGATAAAGACTCCAAAAACTACCTTATCTTGACCTGTGTCAACAGGTATGAACCATGGTGCTTGAAATAGAATGTTGGTGGTGATTGTACTTCACTGAAACTTCAGAAGAAAACTGTTTCATGGCTTTTGTGGTAAATAGTGTAACAGCCACCATCAGCACTGTTTTTTTTTACAGTGCTGATGGTGGCTGTTAATAAATAATTAAATAAATGAGATGCAGCTTTGCCCAGCAAGTGCCAAGAGAGATCTGGAGGGACCTGAGCAAGCCTGTGAGAGCTCTGGGCAAGCACATCAAGGTTTTGCCTCAGTACATTACTGGAAATAGTTCCATATGACTTGTCTCTGATCACATGTGATAACCATGAATGAGCAGGGAGTGAACCCAGGTGTTCTGCATCTTTGGCAAGGACCTCAGGTAATGCACTGTCTTTCTTACCTCTTTCAGATGTTTTAACTCACAGAAGAAATTGGCACTGAAAAGGTGACTCTGCTACTGACTCAGAGAGCTATGAATGTCTTTGCTGTTTTGGTAATTTGTTTTATTAAAAAAAAAAAAATAATAAAATAACCGTGCTGCAATTACAAGGTTTGTAACAGGTGATTACCAGGCCTCGGGTTTAAAAGCAATTTCCGTAGTTATTTTTCTGGTTTTATTTTCTTACAGCTTGAGAGAATTCAGGAAATAAGTCTTGTGTTATTTAAGAATGCCCAGTGTCTTTTTTGGAAGGAAGGCCCAGGCTGTGCTACATTGCCATTAATGGAAATGAGAGTTAAGAGCCTAATCCTTTTGCAGCAGGGGAGATTAGAGCATATTGTGAATATGATTTCAGTATGTATACTAAGTTCCCCAAGGGTATCTCATCAACACCAACTTCAAAAGTTACTTTTATTTCACTTCCACTCAGCTGACAAGAACACTTGACATTTTGAGAAGGTTTAGAATAGAAAACATTAGCAGTTCGTGTTGATCATGTAACTCATTGGCAAAAACACTACTGTTTAAATATCATGTTCAGTCATCTCTGGATTGCAATCTAATGAGCGTAAAAGATGAGTACTTCTCAAAAGTGACTCGTTTTTTTAACTTCTACAGTTACAAACTTGCTAAGTGAAAAATATGGACATTTACTTCCCCCCACATAAAATTTTCAAGGACAGTGTCCTTTCACACCTTTGAAAGACACATAAAAAACAACTGTAAATAAGCATGCATGATTATGTACTTCCTGCTTGGTGAAATCTCAATAAGAAATTTTCATTGTTATGAACAGTATGAATAATCTTGCTAATAACAGAATTGTCACGGTTGGAAAAGACCTCTAAGATCACTGCATCCAACCATCAGCACCTCACCATTCCACTAGAGCACGTCCTGAAGTGCCGCATCTACACAGTTTTTTGAACACCTCCAGGGATGGTGTTCAAACCACCACCTCCCTGGGCAGTCCGTTCCAGTGCCTGGTTATTCTTTCAGTGACTAAATTCTTCCTAATATCTGATCTAAACCTCCCCTGGTGCAACTTCTGGCCATTTCCTCTACTTCTGTCATTATTTACCTGAGAGAAGAGATTGCACCCACCTCACTACAGCCTCCTTCCAGGGAGTTATGGAGGATGAGGTCTCCCCTCAGCCTTCTCCAAACCAAACAATCCTAATTTCCTCAGCCTCTCCTCATAGTGATAGATACAAAGTATGTTCTAGTTTGTCTTTGAGCACTTCCAGCTTTATGGATGTATTTAGCCATCAGCAAGGAATAGTGTTCCAGGTAATACTCAAGTAAAATAAAATGTATTGTCTTCTTTCTTCCAACTGAAAAATCACTGTTTGACTTTCCCTCTAATTGAACTAACCAGCATTTAGAATTCACTTTGGCATGGATCAAGGAGTGGGATAGCTGTTGTCTTTAACTTGCTTGTTTATTTAACTTTCCAGTACATAATCAGTTGAATAAAAATGACCTTCCTCTAAATATATCTGAGTGGCTATACTATATTTTACTAATGACTGCAACATGCAGAAAGCCAAAACAAGTGTTTTGCCAGTATCAACAGAAATGATAACACAGTTTGCAGCAATATACGAATTACAGCTGCCAGCTTGCAGTTCCCAAGTTAACTCTTGATGAAGTTATAAATTTTGACAATGAATGTGGTTGCAGTCTTGAGTCACACTGTGGGCCAACTTATGCTGTCATAAATTGAGACTAAAACCGTTACAATTAGATGGTTCTATTTCTGTCCCATTAAAATGGGAATTTTTCATCCAAAAATTAAATAGTGAGTGTGAAATGGGAAGAGGCATATAAGGTAATTTCTGTTGCATGGTTTCAGGTACAGGATCAGGCACAGAGGTGGAAGGTAATTCGGTGACTCATTCTGGGAGCTAACTTATGCCAAGATGTGCATTTCAGAGCTTTGTTTGTTACAAGGAAGTAAAAGAAATCTGTTTTCAAGTTCCATTGTAAATTGATGGGAAGCAACCAATGTCTGAGAAATGGAAAGCAAGGAAGAGATAGGATAAAAATTCATGAGAGGTATACGGGGTGGGGGGAGGAATGGAATTGTTTATCCAAATGCTCCCTTAATGTCTTCAGAGACTTAATTCCTAGTTTTAGCTATTTAAAAACAAATCCTCCCTCTTATTTTAAATAGAGACATGCTAGAATTAGAAGCATTTACCCAAACCACCCAGGCTTTAACTTTCAGGATTCAGAAAAAAAATGGGACCTGGAACTGAAACAGCTTTGGTTTGGCTTTTGCAAAACCCAAACCACCTTTCTTCCCGCCTCTCCCCATAGCTAGGGTAAAGCCTCAATCAGAGAACTACCAGTGAATGTGTAAAACCAGCATGCACTGAAAAGTACAACTGCAGTTCGGCTACCTTGCTCTATGCAGTGCTCAATCAGAAGATACTAGAATGATCGTAGTAAAGTTTCCAGCCAGGAGTAGATATGGAAGGAAGCGGGATTGTTGTGGGAGCACGGAGCAGTACTGATGTAACAGCAAGGCTGTCTCCACACAGACTTCCACTGAGGTTACATCTCCAGTCTATGTATGCTAGATACCTTGTGTCTTGGCTGAGAATAGCTGAGAGTCTGAAACCTTTTCAGGTTTAGTATGTGTAACGTTTCACTTCATTGCTTTGCTTCATTACTGTGGTAATCTTCATTGCAATTGTTTAGAGAAAGCTTGTTCTTCGAGTTAGAAAACAAGAATTGCTTTCATTGTTGATCTTTTTCAATTTCCACCACTAATTATAGAAATATTTCCTTTAAATAGTTTTTTTTTTCACAACCTTTTGTTTGGAAACTTGACTATTTAAAGACCTGGGTAACATCACAGTTTGCGAAAGGCCATATTGTCCAAGGGGAAGAATATCCAGGATGGAATGCTTATCTTCTTTTTCCCCTTGTGCAATAATGCCTCATTACTGTTGTTATTTGCAAAAGGGAGGATTTTTCCATTATCAGCATATCTCCTGTACTGCACTTTCAACATTTAATAACCCTTAAAAGAAATAAATTTTAAAGATGTTTTGCTACAGTTGTTTGGATTAACTCCCCCTCAACCGCTAAAAATCTTTGGGACTTTTTTTTTAACAGTAATATGCTGCAACCTTTATAAAAGTTTCTGCAGCAGAGCAAGCTTAGCAATCTACTTATAATCTAAGCATTTTCAAATGAGAATATTCCTTCTGAAAATATGTCCACTAACAAATATATGGAAAAAATAACCAAAATATCTCAGAAAAATTCCAGGCAATTTTAGTGCATTTGTTATGAGATAAATCTCCATTTGATGGGTGTACCACTGATCCTCTCCAGTTCTTTTAATTTTATTTTCTGTAATGTTTTGTTAGGGAATAATCACCAACTGTTTGTCTTTTCCAGGTAGAATATAGAAGAGTTGCTGCTTGTATCACTGGAATGTATTGGTCAGAGTTTTTTCTGGAGAGTAGAAGTCACATGCACTTCAAATACTGTTTCTTTTGCATGGCCAGATGGATGCTCTGGGACATGTTTTGCAATAAAAGTGTAGTTTAAAATTGTAAAACCCAACAGCAACTTCTTCACCATGGAAAACTTCTGTACAGCATGATGATGTGTGCAGAACAGTGATTCAATATTAGTGTAATTTCCTGTAACAGCCAAATTTTAGAATGGTGCATAGCAGATTAACATCTGCTGACTCACCCTCATCTTGCTTCATTTTCATATATCACAGTATCTCTGGTCAGTATCAGATTTGGGTTGATGATGCTGCTGACACATCTGTCCTGTTTTACAGAATCACAGAATCATTAAGGTTGGAAAAGACCTCCAAGATCATCAGGTCCAACCATCTACACATTTTTTAACACCTCCAGGGATGGTGACTCCACCACCTCTCCAGGCATCCTGTTTCAATGCCTCACCACTCCTTTTTCCTAATGTCTAATCCAAACCTTCCCTGGTGCAACTTAAGCCTATTACATCTCATCCTATCCAGACCCCTCACTGGCTGCATTGCCCTTCTCTGGACCAGCTCCTCACTGTCTTTCTTGTACTGTGGTGCCCAGAGCTGAACACAGCATTCAAGCTGCAGCCTCACGAGTGCCAAGTACAGGGGCACAAACACTTCTCTACTCCTGCTGGCCATGCCATTTCTGATATTGGCCAGAATGCTGTTGGTCTTCTGTCCACCTGGGCACACTGCTGCATGTTCAGCCTGGTGTCTGTCAGCACCCCCAGATCCCTTCCTGACAGGGAACTTTCCAGCCACTTGTCCCCAAGTCTGAAGGGCTGCCTGGGGTTGTGACCCAAGTGCTGCATCTGGTATATGATATCATTTGCCTCAGCCCATCGATCCAGCCTGTCTAGATCTCTTTGCAGAGCCTTCCTACCCTCACGCAGATCAACATTTCTTCTCAATTTGATGTCATCTACAAACTTACTGAGGGTGCACTTGACCTTCTCATCCAGATCATCAATGAAGATAGTAAACAAGACTGGGCTCAGCAACGAGCCCCAGGGAACACTACTTGTGACCAGTCACCAACTGTATTTAACTCTGTTTACCACAGCTCTCTGGGCCAGGCCACCCAGACAGCTTTTAACCCAGCATGGAGTTGACCTGTCTAGGGCATGAGCTTCTAGCTCGTCTAGGACAATGCTGTGGGAGATGTTGTCAAAGGCCTTACTAAAGTCCACGTAGACTAGACTTAGTTCCCTTCTCTGGAATGGTCTTAGGCCCCTGTGAAAACAGGTGAAATTCCAACCTGCTATTTTACAATTTTTCCTATGCAGGAAAGGTGGAGTTTGGTTTGCAGTTTATTTTGTTACAGTTTGAGTTAACATCACAGCTAGAATTCATGGGTGGGTATATATCCAATATATAAATTGCACTAAGAACAGGTGGGAATAGCTTTAAAGACTCATTAGTTTTATAGCTCCGCTGTTGTTGCCAGAACATTACATGCTGCTTTTCCCCAGCCCATTTTTAACTGTAAGAGCTGCCAGAAGCTTACCTACCATTTTCATATAAGCAGTATATGATGTGAGAGGTAGGAGTTTTGGGGTAGCACATACATCTACTGGCATCTTTGAGGGAGAATTAGAGCCATTTGACTTAACCTGGAAAGGGAGGCTGTTCAAAATCACTGGGAAAGAGTTGCTGCAGACAGTCACAAGCATGGGTTCTGTTCTTTGTGGACACAGCTACAGCCATTTGTGGAGACTGACTAGTCCGTTCATTCTTTGGTGGTGGAAACAATAATAATGCATGAACTGATGTGCTGATACTTGGAAAATGCTGTAGGACACTACACAGTGGCAGTGGTAGTAGGAACCAGTCAGTAAGTGTAGGATTACCTGCCTTCTTGGGAAACCAGTATCAGTCACTAGGACTGGACGAGTTAGTTCAATCTGTGACATAATTGGCATAGAGAACAATTGTGAGATAGTTGATATTCCAAACAGAAGTGAAGTCAGGGACCTCAGACATCTCTGTCCTTTGCTTTTTTAAGTAGAGAAGCATGCTGCCCTTTCGACTCACAATGAAATTTCCTCTGAAGTGAAGCATCTAAATCTCAGGGGACAGAATATTTTCTGGGAGTTCAGCGTCATCCTAATTGAAAAGAGTGGAGATATTGTTTTGAGGACAGGTGTTTGGTCCTTCTATTATTGCTGATGGATTTTGGATATGGAAAACTTTCAGGCCTGGTCATTCCCAGGGAGTGGTGCAGATCAGCCTGCTGGGGTGGCAGACATCATTCTTTACAATACCCCTGATCCCTGGAGAGAGGCTGGAAGTATTATCCTAGAAAAACAGCTATGGATGTTTTATCCTAGAAAGGAGAAAGCCTCACCCAGGAAGGATACAGGAGGTTTTGGAAGGGTCCCCAGAATATTTCAGGGGCTGAGACTGCACCAGAGGGTGGGGGAAGGAAAGATGAAATGTAAGATACTGTTGAGTGTTGGCCTGAGAGTGGGAGAGTATGTATAAATGTTAAATGTAGCTTGTTTCCATGTGAAATGTTCTTTGTTGTGCTTGATAATGTAGAAAATTACAAACTGCTCTTACAAATAAACAAATTGGAGCATTGCTGCAGGCATGTGGAGAGACTTTATACGCATGTGGTGTTATGTAGTAAATAGTACAATGTTGTCTTGGTGATACCAGGGCCACATGCTTTGCATGGAGGACTTAAACATTTACTAGCAGTAAAATCCTTTAGGAAAGGCAATTGTTTCCTTATATTGGCTTCCTCCAAAGCCAGCACATTGAAAATAGGCCATTTCCTTCTCCAACATTCCTTTTGAGATGACAGATACTGCCCTCACCAACACTTTGTCACAGGAACCTGTTAATGCTTTCTTTTCCCTAATAATTTTGCATTTTGGACTTTGTTGATGTGCTTCTGCTGCTATCTTAATGCAGATCCCAATTTAATCTTGAATTTAGGGAATAGAAAATCCTGATAAACATCCGGGCTGTCCTGAATGCAAAGGACAAAGCCTTTGTAGTAAAATGTCTCTGACATACACCCATGAGAAGTGTTTGATGTGTTGTAAAAGGCATCTGTCTAAAAAAAAAAAAACACCCCGTTTTTCCTCTTTGGCTTTGTTGAGCAAACTGTGTTAGTAAATGACACAAAGTAACCCTTTTTTCCTTTCCTACTGCCCTCTTTTTTTGTTTGATCTTGCAGTGATGTGATAATGGCAAGTCTGTAACTTGAAAGTAATTTCTGTAATGACTTATAGCATGAACAGAGGGGGGGCTATTTTCTACTGCTAAAGGGAGATCAAAGTATGATCTAGAGATTAAACCTATTTGGGGAGAGAACTGAGCAGCCTATTTCTACCTCGGTCACTGAACTGCTGTGTCAGATTGGGCAAGTCACTTAACTTCCCCATGCCTTGGGCCGTTGTTGTGTACTGTAGCACTCAGCTCTTGCACTACTAGCAAATGTTTTGCATGGCTTAATCATAAATGATTGCCCACACACTAATTAGCCTCAGTCGGTGCAAAGTTTATTATCCTTGTTTTCAACCTTTACACCAATTTAGTCGATGTGGTGGCTGGTTTTGATTTACATTTGGTTACAGCTTGCGGGAGGGAAGGAAGAAAGTGCTGAGCTCTGCAGAGGAGATACAGGCAATGGCACAGGCTGTAGGCTAATGGGAATTTCTGAGTTTAGGGCTGTACTGTACAAGGGATGTTGGCATTGGAGAAGCATTATTACAGCATTTTATCTTGGCCTGGATTATTTTAAACAACCAGCTGAGCTACTAGCAGCAATACACACAGTGCAGGCCAACCTTTCATGTAAATCCTGTGTCTCACACTGGCGGCACCTGACTTTTGGTCACCAGGTTTTTACTATGCTGCTGCTCAAACTGGTTAAATCACACTAGCTGAGGTATGCTGGCTACCTCTTCACAGCTGTAGTCTGGAGGTAGCGCATGCTTATGAGCTCAAACTGGCAAGTGAAAAAGTCGGGTTTGTCAGTCTGCCAGCGTGCTGCATCTGCACGAATGCACAATCCACTGAAAAGCAATCAACTGGCCAAGCCCTCCAAATACCAGGGCAAAGCTGTGCCAACAGTTGTCTCCCTGACAACCGTGTGAGCACTCTTATATGTGGAAGAAATTGGTCACAATCACTCTGGAAGGAAAATACTTGTAGAAATCCCTCTTCTTTAGACAAGGCTGTAGTTTTGCCATCTGTAAAGAGACAAAGATGGGAGGAGTGTCCCATTATGTGTCAATAGTGGAAATTTAATCCATAAGTACTTGCAAAGGCAATGTGATTAAATCAGAAGTACTGAAGCAATACAATGCTGTTTGAGAAAGTAGGCTCACATCGGCTCTGCATTTTGTACACAGGCAGCATAAGAGAATAGAGTTTATACTGCAAAATGGCTGCTGTCTGCACCCCTGGAGAACCAGCAGGAGTTGAAGAAAACTTCCTGATGTTGCATACATCCATTAGGGAAACAGGAAAGCTCCCTTCTCCCAAATTATCACCATGGAAATTCAGGAATAAAGAGTTTAACACCTTTTGTGTGAAGTGGAGTTATGTTGGGTTTTTTTCAGTTTGGTGGGCCTCAGAAAGAAGGAAATACCCCAAATTTTCCAGTATGACACAGAGGTCAAAGTGAATGCCAAGAATTGCTGCAGCAGTTGCAACAGTGTCTTCTTGTCCTCTGCCCTCAGGGAAAATGTTGGGTGGCATACAACTTTTAAAAAGTTAATGATAGGGTAGCTGCTAAAAGCTACACTTGTGGCTTTGGGTTCCAGGAGCAGAGGAACAGGAGGCCAGCCTGCTCATACCAAATCCCTGAGAGTACCTTACTCGAGGGAAGTGCTGGCAGACTATAAAGTGCTCCGTTAATTATTGTTGACATTGCATAGAGAGCTTCATGCTGTTCTTTCTCTACCTGCTTCAAGCTAATTTGTTTGAGAAAATACTTTTTCTGTGCTGCAGTTTGAGTAAATTCATATACTCTACTGCACTGACAGATGTGCCTTTGTTTTAGAAGAAGACATTTTTTTTCAATGCTGAATGTGAATGGAGCATTTCACATTGGTGACTTCCAAAAATATTTATAAAGCGAAGCTGAGCAGCACAAAATATTTTGCCCTCCTACACTGACATTCACAAGCCTTTATAACAGCATTATCACAAGCATTTGCAGTGGAATGTGTCTGAGTTGACCACAAAGACTGTGTTAGTCAACAAATGACTGAAGGCACACATTTTAGTCAGCTCAACCTCTCATGATGTGTAGTAGAACTCAGTCAGTACAAATGTAGTTAACTGGGCAATTATTCTGTATTGTGGGTCAAAGTCTATCTTATAATGATACTTAGCTCACACAACTCCTGCTTATCTGAGGAAACAGAGGGTGCAGAAGTAGAATAGGACAAAAATTCCCCTTTCTCCCTCTTTCTCCTGGCAAGATAACAGTTGGCTCTTCACTGACCTCCACACTCAGCACTTGATTGGAGGCATGCTATGACTCTGGTAATCTGCTGTGAGTGGTGGCATTGTTTGCCTTCCACAATTCACCACTGTTGATTACCTAGGTGTTCTTCATCTCACTTTCCTGTTCATTGATTCTTCCTGAACATGCTCCTAAGAAAAGAAGCACACTGCATCCATTTGAGCAGGGAAATATGCTCCCTATGAACACATAAATGCACCAGACTTAGTCTTAGGTTTCTTTATACATTAAAATTACATTCTGCCAATTGATTGTAATGATTTCCATAATCTTCACCACAGTATTGAAATCAGGGCTTCCCACGTATTTCTTCCTACAAGGAGTCATCCAAGTGAACTACATCTGCAATCAGTGCCCTCCAGCTTCAAGTAGAAGAACATGGCTGACTGACCTTGTTACTATAGTGATGATAATCGACACTCAATGATTTGAATGATAAAATCATATGTATTCTATGTCCATTCTCAGTTTTGTGATTTTCCATCTTTAAAGATTTTTATTGAGTTCCAACTTTAAAGTCTTAAAATGTTGTATAATGAATAGCAGTGAGTCCAAGAAAAACTACTTATAAACCTGCTAAATAATGTGTATCTCCTTTGGCTTTGGTCAGCCCATTCCTACGTCAGGGACAGTGAGGGTACACACTGTGCAGAATCACTGATTTTCCTTGACAGGAAGATAATTAGGAAAGACATTTTAAATAGTAGAAAGTCTCCCTTCCTGATAGTATAGCAAGGAGCTCTTCAGCAGAAAGAGGCAGGGTCTGTCCTGCACTATCCAGCCTTCCTAAATATGAGTTTGTGATGATGGAAAAAAGGTGGGCACTGAACAATGAACAGGAACTCCACCTAATCCCCCTTCTTCATTAAATAGGAGATAAAATATCACTCTAATATACACAATAACTGCATTCTGGGTAGAATGACATTTCCCTTTAATTGCTGCAGAAGTTTCATTCGTCATAATCTTTGCATTGTTTGGACGCAATCCTTTTCCATACACTTGCATTTTTTCATTGCTAGAATTTATTTTTTTTTTTTAATTGCTGGTGTGTGACCCTTTTGTCATCTGTATGCAGTGTTAATTCTGTGGTATTTAAGCATGTCAAAATGAAAAGTGCCTAGCTGAAGATCATTTTCAGCAGAGATTAGTGATTTGTTTCTTTTTTTTTTTTTTTTGTAAAAAGCCACTTATTTTGGTTTTATGCATTTTTTAGCCTTATGAATTGAAGTAACTGCTAAAACTTTGAAACAGGAAAGAACATCATGCTTTGAAGCATGTATTGTAATGTATTTGGTACCCTCTTGTTTATAGCTTGCAGCAGGTGAAAAAATGCAGTAACGGATGATCCAGAATGCTATTAAAGTAATGTGGAGAAAAGTAACAGGAGACACATGCAGTGTTAATTCCCTTTCATGAATTTGTAACTTAAAACCAAACAAACTCAATTTTCCTATTTGGTCACTGCAAAGACAATACTAATAATTTTGATTAAAATATTATTGAATAAGGTACTACTATAGTATTTTGTGGACTGGGCTTGAGCAGAAATAAGATACAGAGTTTGCCTCTAATGCAACCATGCCAAAGGAAGCAGGAATTGATATGACAGATCATCTCAGACTATCTGAAGAATTAGGTTAAAGGATGAGGATTGACAGGGATGTTCTTCTGGCATGAGGTATCCCTCCAGATGAAGGATGATGTGTATCTGTGCAGAAGGCAATTGTTTTCCATGGCCAAGCCATGACTGTGGAGTAGGCTTCCTTTCCTCTGGGAGCTTATCTCAGATTTCACCATCTCCTACTGCAAGTAAAAAGCACCTTTCTTTGACCTTGACATTTCTGGCATAAATATTTAGGGGTGTGTAAATCCTGAAACAAACATTCCTCTCCTTTGTGGAAAAGATAAAAGAAAAAAACACGATATATGATAGGGATGTTACTTAATGCATGACTGATTTGCATGTTTATTCTGCTGTCATTGAAATTGTAAGTGACCACAGAAGAAAAACAGGGCATCTTATGACACCATTGTGCTTGGTGCATTAATAAGCAGGTACATAAGCATATGCCTAGAAACAAGCAAAATCTTTGAAGATGCTTCATTTCCCAAGGAAGCCTTAAACTTGCCTGCAGAAGTATGGCTAGATCTTTTGAACTTAGCAAAAATGCAGTTTCAAAATTCACCTCTTGCTCCAAAAGTACAAATGAGGTTTCACAACTGGCTTGTGAGATTCTCATCTTCCCATTGTAATATTATGTCTCTCTGCAAAACATCCATGAGTTATTTGGTATTGCCTGCCCAAAGGTGTACAGTGCAGTACCCCTTAAACGAACCACTTTCTTTTGAGAGCAGCACCACCAGTGTCCCTCACCAGGTGGGGACAGCAGGTGCAGAGCTGCAGCTGCATGTGGGTAATTGCACGCTGAGATGTCCAACTGCATGAAGAGATAGGAGAAACAAGAACTGGTCAAACTGGTTATAGAGGCCCAGTTAGGGGCTCCCTGGCATTGGGTCTTGTTCAGACAGACTCTGAAACCTGCTGTGGCCCGGTGGCTTTGTTTGGAAAGGGCCTTGCTCTCCCTTTATTTTTCATCCTCTCCCATTTTTGTCCTAAATCCTTCTCCCCTTTTTATGGCATTTTGGTTGAAAGACTACACTGGCAACGCTGAGTTCTTCATTGGAGGGAGGCCCCTGTTTAAACAGGTTCCAGCTGTGCCCAAACTGGCCTGACTGTGCAGGCTGAAGAGGGAAGTGTGCCTCACGGGTGAGAAGGCACCCATGTGCCAGGCGATGCACGTGGCTGACTGCCACAGTTACTAACCTACTATTAACAGCATTAATTGTGGACATAAACAGTGTTTAGTGCCAAGCATGTCACAAGCTGATTATAAAAGCTGTGGTGTAGGCAGAGTTTCAAATTATGCTTCACTTTTAACTTTAGGCACCTCCCTCCCCCCAATTCCCCCAATTCCTTCAACGTATCTGTGTATTTACGAAAATACAAACCCGTGTGGAGCAGCGGAGCTATCAGGTTGTAAATAGCATGAGAGTACCTGCCAACGGCTGGGAGCAAATTGTCAGCAGGGCCCTGGAGCCCTGGGCGAGGGAGC
>JANHGL010000648.1:0-14959 GCA_024611195.1 Ceyx melanurus
CCCCTCACTGGGCAGCAGAGCCCCTCACTGGGCAGCAGAGCCCCTCACTGGGCAGCAAAACCCCTCACTGGGCAGCAGAGCCCCTCACTGGGCAGCAAAGCCCCTCACTGGCAGCAGAGCCAGCCCAGTGTTGGGGTGGCTGCTGAGCAGGAATCAAAGGCTGTTTCTGCCTTGGAAGGGTTGATTCCACCTCCTGGAAACCTTCCTGTCACTGCTCTGCTGTGTTTCCCACCTGCCTTGGAAGCCAAGGGCTCTGGGAACTGGCCTGCAGACTTGCCCTGCTGCTGGGTTCACTGGCTGTCTCTGCCCCAGTGAGCAGAGGCTCTGAAAACCCAGGTTCTGCCTCTTGCTGCTCTGCTCTGAGCCTGCCAACAGAGGGTTGGTTCCATGGCACGTGTGGTGATCTGGGTATCTGGAAATTTTCTGCACAGGCCCCTGAGAGCTGGAGGCTGGGCCATGTTTCAGCCAGGAATCTAGCTGGGCAGAATTAAAGGCTGTTCCTCCTAAAAAAAGAGACTGAAGTGGCCCCCAAATAGCCATTTGTTAATTGGCTTCATTAGGCTGTTGTGATGATTCTGAGATAACTTGTGAGAAATCTGGAAGTGAGGCCGGGTGCTCCTTACCTGGTTGGAGAAACGATCCCAGAATCCTGGCAAGCTGTTGTCTGGTGAGCCCTGCCAACACCTCTCTTTTTTTCCCCCTGCAGTGACAGGAGAATCTCCCCCCAGCCTATCAAAAGAACTGACCAGCTCCTTGGCAGGAGTGGGAGATGTCAGCTTTGACACTGATTCCCAGTTCCCTTTGGATGAACTCAAAATTGACCCTTTGACCCTGGATGGACTGCACATGCTGAACGACCCCGACATGGTCCTCGCCGACCCCGCCACAGAGGACACCTTCAGGATGGACAGGCTGTGAGGCTTGGGGGATGATCCTTGTTCCTGGGAGCCCAGCTGAACTGGAGAATCAGATGGTGTTGGAACAGGAGCTGCCAGGAGCAGTGGCTCTGTCCTGTACAACATGTCCAATGAGTAAAGCTTGTCGTGCTGAGCTTGCAGCGCTGCAGCCCCCACTCCCTCCACCTCCTCCACCCCTCAGCCCCCCATTGCCATTGAGTCAGGAGTTCCCAGCAGCCTTCTCCTCTCCAGAGCCCTCCCCTCTCTCCCCACCAAAGCTCCAGCCTTGTCAGTCGATCCTTTGCACTAGAAAAGGAAAAAGGGGGGGGATGTTTGGGGCAGGCAGGGAAGGCCCGGAGCCGAGGAGATGGAAAGCACCCAACCATCAGAGACTGTCCCCCCCCTCAAGATTTCAAGCAGTGTGGCCACCCTTAGGAGGGGCTTTTGGGGCTTCAGCAGTTGTGGCTCTGCTCTGTGGCAGCTGCTTTGTAGAGTTGAAGCTTCTTCCCTGGTAGCTCCATCCTGTTTGGCCAGGGATCCTCCCCGAGCCCCCCCCGGGGCAGAAGAGCAGCCCTGGCTGCCCCCCCCAGAGCTGGCTGCTCACCAATGGCAACTGGAAAACACTAGTTGGAAAGCTTTTTTCTAAACCACCAAAACCAAAATATATGTACTATATATATTTATAAATATATGTATACATATATATAGCATTTCTGAGGACACAGGAGGACTAGAGCTCAGCACCTGAGCAGCGTGGAGGAAGGAGCAGAAGGTTTGAAAAGCAGCTTAAAGCAAACAGGAGACTCCTCTGCAGAGTGGTTGTCATGTTGCTTTGAGAGAGATTCCTGGGCAACAGGAAGGGCATTTCTCTAGCAATGCCTGGCTCCAATCACCATGACTGTTTTTTTTTTAACTTTTTATCCATTACTTTTTCTGTTGTTATTATTATTTATGATATTTCTGTGGTTTTGGGTCTTTTTCTTTTTTTTTTTGTCTGTTTGGGGTTTTGTTTTTTATTTAAGTGTTTGGATATTAGGGAAGTACCCAAACTACATCCAGCCAACTGAAGCACTCTACATCATACTTGTACAGTACATCTTTTTTTTTTTTTTTTGTGTTCTTATTCCAGAAATATATTATATATATTATATATATAGGTATTATTAACTAACTGGAATTTTAAACAGATGTTGAGCAGAAGTAAGGAAGCCTGAGGCAAGTCTAGATGTTTTTCTATAGTCAAAATAGGGTGGCAGGAACTTTAGACATTCCTTCTTTCACCCTGGGGAAAGAAATCTTGCTGTGCAGTAACAGCACTGGATCCTCCATGGGTTGGGACTCTCCCAAACCCAGAGCAGACTGTTCCTGTGGGTCCCTGTCAATATTCTGTGTATGGTGAAGGGCACTACCCATGGCAGGTTAAAAACCAACCCCCCAAACCCAGCCATGGACTTTGCAGAGCTGGGTTCACAGAACTGATGTGATCCCAAATCTCAGCAGCCTGGGGCTCTGCTCAGGGTGGACAAACGTGTTTCAAGGTTCATCCAGAGCCCCCCAGGCCTCTGCTCATTGCCAGGGGGGCTGGTAGAGCTTTGGCTTCTTCACACTGCAGCCTGCACCAGCACAGGAGCTGTGGGACAGGGCCCTTCTCTCCAAATCCTCTTCTTTTGAGTCTTACTAACAAAGCAAGCACGGTGTGGGCTGTTCACCCCCAGCACCAGGAGTGAATCCCTGCTAGAGGGCTGAAGATCCACATCTGCTTGTGTCAAATGAAGCCTCAGCAACAGAGCCAGTCTAGTTTTGATGTCAGTATGGGTTGTGTTTTGTCCCTGTCCCCCTGCTCTGGCATGGCTGTGACACCTCAGCTCCTTCCCACTCAGCCTGGAGCCCTGGCTGCTCCTCCTCACCCCTCATGGTTGGCAAGTCAACCCAACCCTCAGCACTTCCCATCCCAGTCCCCTCTAGGGAAGGGGAAATTCCTCCTTGCTGCTCTGGCAAGGCCAGCAGAGGCCCTGGCTGCTTCTGAGGAGCTCTGTGTGCTTGGAGCAACAGGGGGGATGCTGCCCTGAGATTCCCAGGAGTGCTGCTGAGCAGAGCCCTTGGGGATCTCTAACCTGGGTGCATGTTTGCTCACATTTGTGCCATTAGTTGACCATTTGCACTAAAGATGTTTTGTTTTTCTTTTGATCTCTTTGCTTATGTGTGTCTTTTTCCTTTTGTTCCTTTCCCATGCAGTTGAAAGCTTTTCCTGCCTCTGCTGAAGATGGGTTTTATCAGGATTTAAGCCCCGTGCTACAGATTAACTTCCAGTGTCTGCTTATTCCAGATGCTTTTTCAATTCAGAGAGAGGAGGGGGGGGGGAAAAGTAGCTTCAAACAGGAGGAGATCTTGAAAATAATGAATAATGTGGGCACAGATTTCCCTTGAAACAGCTGCAGGTAGAGTGAGAGGTGAATGTGCTGCTCCCATTCCCACAGTTCCATGCTGGGATTCCTGCCTGTTCCCTGCTCTGCTTTGAATGCCTCTCTGCATGTCAATTCCTCTTTGTGATCTGTCTCCTTGAAAAGCAGAGTCCCTCCAGAATGAAGCAGCTGAGCAGGAGGTGGGATTCCTCACTGGAGACCTTTCTAGGGAGCTGGTGCTACCTGCTGCCTTCTAGGGTTTTCTGAGCTCCATGTGTATAGAAAGAGATCTTGTTTATTCAGCTTGTAAGTAGACTTTTCAATGGCCTTAATTGAAAATGAACATGGCTGAGTGCAACTGTCCAGACCAGGGACCATCCAGCTGAGAGAAACCCAGGGATTGCTCCTGCCATGGGGGGCAGAGGGCTCTCAGAGGGGCTGGAGCCAGCAGGGGAGGCAGGTAGTGCTGCTTAACTCCAAAACCCAGGGAGTGGGAGGCAAAAAAAGCTGCTTTTAACCCCCACCCTTGGAGAGCTGGAGCAGCTGGAGCAGGGGCTCCTGTGTCTTGTTTCCTGGGAGGCTGGTTTCTTGCCAGCATCATGGAGTTAGGCTTTGGGAGGAGTTAGGCTTTGGGAGGGGTTTTTCTCCCCCTCTCAGATGTAATCTCTGAAGTGGAGGGTTCTGTGATGTTCCTGTGCTGATTTTAAAGCAAAACTCTCTCTTGGGTGGTCAGGTGGAAACACAGAGCAGGTCCCCAGTGTGTTTGGAACAAGAAACCTGATTCCCTTTGGCAATTGAGCAGTGCTGTCTTCATTTCAGATGCTGTAGGAGCTTTGGGAGCAGCTGGTCCTTCCCATCCAGGGATGGGCAAGAGCAGAAAGTGGTGGGAAGGAAAAAAAAAAGATTGTTTAGCAAAAAATCATTATAAAAATTGCAGCTTTTTTGGGTTGAACGATGTGGAAGCTCTCCCTGTCTCAGAGGGTCACTGCTCAAAGACCCCTCCCTGCCACGTGTGTTTGGAGAGAGAGGGAGACAGCCAGAAATCCAGCCCCAAGCTGGCCTGTTGCATTTGTAATCCAATGGGCAAATAAGAGGAAAAACCCTTCAGAGTTCTGAAATACTGTGATTTTCAGAGGGCAAGGAGAGCCTGAGCTGCTGCTGCAGTGTGGGTGTGAGGGGGAGGCTGTTTCCCCTGTGCTGTCTGCACAGGGGGGGCTCTGCACAGACACCCCTCGGGCTCTTGGCCTTTCTCCCTCCCCCTTTTCCCTTCCCAAGAGGGGAAACCATTTGTGGGAAGAGGCTGCAGATGAATGCAAGCAATTCCTCATTCTTCTTCTGGGACCTTGAGCTGGGATTCAGCTGGTGACCGAGCTGCAGAGGGAGCCCCCCAAACTCCCAGATCTTGACTGTGCTTTTGTCAGAGCTTGGATCCCTGCAGAACCAACCATCAAGGCTTGAGATCTGCCCCTTAATGAGCATGGCCCCCACCCCAGAGAAGAGCCCCTGTGCCCCCCCAGTCCTGCTTCAGGAGACAAGCACAGGGGGCTCCTCCCTCTGCAGCCCCCCCTGGCACTGTGATGATGACCACGCGGAAGGTTGGTGACCTGGGTGTGTTCTTCTGAAGCAACACCCAGAAGAAAAGTGATTTTCATTCGTAGTGTTCCTGTCCCTTGTCTTTTGGGTTCTTTTGTTTTTTTTAGTTGCAAACTCCTCCTCCTGCTCAGTGTAGGCATGGATTGCATGTCAGTTCTCTGCGGGCACCACGATGACATTCTGACTGTGTACTATAAATCATTTTTACCTTTTTAAACAGAATCATGGTGTGAGATTTCTATACTGCAAAACAAAAACACTACATGACCTACTCTCTTCATTTGTGTTATTTATTTTATTCCTTTTTTTTTTTTTTTTTTTGTGTGGGGTGTTTTTTGGTTTTGTTTTGTTTTTTTTTTTTGGGCGGGGGGGGGGGGGGGGTGGTTGGAACTGTGGTGTACATTGCCTTATGTGGGCTTGACCAATTTTATCAAAATAAAGGCCTAAAAGGGGTAAAATGTTTGCTGTTTTCTTCAGTAAATGGACTGCTGGCTGCTGTTGAGGCAGCTGTGGAAAAATAACCTGGTAGAAGGTGCAAAGGGAGACAAATCCATAGTGTGGAGGGTCTGGAAGGAGAGAAAATGCAGCTGTAATAATCCTAATAATTCTAATTAATCTGTGAATTGCAGTTACCTGCTCTGGGCCACCCTGCTGGAGCTGGGGGGGGGTTGGAGGAGCTGCTCTAAAGGTCCCTCCCAACCCCCACCCCTCTGGAGTAGCTGCAGGTGGTCAGAGCACCCACGGATGGGTTTGGGTCACACGTGGCACTGATGGTGGGAACTGCAGAGTGAGTGTGGAGAGCCTTGGCTGAACCCCCAAATCCATCTGTGTCCCCCACTGCTGTGAAACCCACCTCACCCCAGGTGATTTTACTGTCCCTTGTTCTGCTCTGTCTTGATTCTTTTCACTTTGGTGTTGAGTAGCTGCAGGAGGATGGAGAAAATGCTGAATATTCTGGTGTCCATCTCCTGGTGGTGGTGCCATGTTGGTGCTCCCAGGGTGTGCTGGTGATGGGGCTTTCCTGTGGTGATTGCTTCAGCTTTAGGGAGACATCCTTTGGGGCAGAAAAGCCAGAATCTCTCTTTTTAAGGGGCAAAGGGGAACACACTGGCTGTTCCAACCTGTCTCCTGGCACCATGGGTGCCAGTGCCAGGCTGGCTGGGCAGGCTCTGCTTGCTCTGACTATCCAGCTGCTCCTGGAGGTTTCCAGAGATTCTTGGTGTGTTCCTGCAGCAGGGTAGGGGAAAACTTGGCACACCAGGGTCTGGTGATGGAGAGCAGTGTGGTTTAGAGGCCAGGGGTGTGTTTGCAGCCCCAAGTGGCTCTGCTGCTGCCAGAAAACTCCCAAGTCCTTGGAACCAAAGCCTTGGGAGTTGCTGCAGGGGCAGCAGCAGCAGCAGGGCAGGGTCTGTGGAGGGCTCTGCTGGCTGCAGGTGTCTCTGTGCAGTGGTGGAGATTCCCTCCCAGGCTGCAGATGGGATGGGAGTGGAGATGACCCTCCAGGTGATTTTACTCCTGATTTTTGCCTCCTTCAGCTCCTGCCAACTGCCAGATCCCGCTGCTTGGCTTTTTATTGATTTCTTTGAGATTGGCAGCCAGGGTCTCCCCTTGGTGGCTGGTGATGTGCTCAGGCACGAGGCCATCAGCAGGAAAACTGATCCTGGGATTTGCAGGAGCCACCTCTGGGACTGTGCAGTGTTGGGAATAAATCCCATTTCCTTGCTGTGCTGAGCTCTTAGGATCTGGCTCTGCAGATGGGTCTGTGGCACTGCACTTTGTTCTGGAGTGTGGACATGATGACATTTAATTTCTCCCTGCTTCTGGTCTCCTTTTATTGAGCTCAAGACAAAGAATCATTAGAGCAGTGGCTCTAATTGCTCATTACTGGTAGTTGCTTGGTAAATTAATTACCAGTTCTGTCCCTGGGCAGCAGGGATGGCATCTTCTGAGCTGCTCTCCCTCATACAGAGGATTTCAGTCGTGGCAGAGCTGGGCTCAAGGTTTGTGTCAAGCACAGGAGAGCTCTGAGGCTGGTGGCGGTGACAGCAGCTCCCCAGGGAAGGAGCTGAATCTGAAGGCAGGAGCTCCTCCAGCTGAGCCCTGCCTTTGGGTGGATGTTGGTCATTGTGGCTTCTGTCAGTGTTTGTTGGGATTTTTAATCTGGGTTGAATCATGTTTTTGTTTTCTGGTCTTTCATGTCGTGTGGTGGATGATTCAGAGCAGAGAGGCCCTGGTGGGTGTTGGACACGATGCCAGGTGACAGTTGCTGTCTTGTGCTGTTAGAGTCTCCTGCTCAGTGTTGGCACAGCCCTGAGGGGCTCCCACAGCTCCAGCCCTACCCAGGTTTCATCTTCCCAGCCACCCTAGACCTGAGAGAATCCCGGGCTAACAAACTGGGAGCTGGAGAGCTCTGATGGTGACAGATGCTCTCAGTGTGAGTGGAGCTCACAGAGCTGGGCGCTGAGTCTCCCTCCCTGCCCCTGGCTTCAAACTGCTCTCCAGACAGAAGCTGCATTTGGGGTGAACTTTGCTGAGGTTCTTGAGTGTCTCTGGAAACAGGAGAAAGCTAAGAGTTGGAGCAGCTGGAGAGGGGCAGGTCCCCCAGGGGACTGGCTGTGTCACTGAGGGGACTGGTTGTCACTGAGGGGTCTGGTTGTGTCACTGAGGGGACTGGTTGTGTCACTGAGGGGACTGGTTGTGTCACTGAGGGGACTGAGCTGTGTCACTGAGGGGAGTGGTTGTCACTGAGGGGACTGGTTGTGTCACTGGTTGTGTCACTGAGGAGACTGGCTGTGTCACTGAGGGGTCTGGTTGTGTCACTGAGGGGACTGTTTGTGTCACTGAGCTGTGTCACTGCTCTGGAGGGACAGCAGGTGCACCAGGCAGAGCTGCCCTGGCCCTGAGCTCTGATCAACTCCTTTTCTGGGCTGCACAGTCACATCCCCCTGGAGATGGCCTCAGAATGGCTGCAGGGTGCCCTGTTCCAGGAGGTTTTATTGCAGCTGGGAGTCTCAGGGCAGCTGTGGAGCTGCAGGGGAATGTTTGTCCTTCCCCTGGGATGCAGATGGTGCTGAATCCCTCAGGATCAGCCTGTGCAGATTCACCCACCCCCTGGTGCTTTTCCCCTCCAGACACAAACTGGCAGCTGAGGAAGGGTGAAGGGAGGTGTGTGTGGGGGGGGGACTCCTGACTGGCCCTGTGACCACGGGGCAGGGTGGCTGTGGGTGCAGCTGGAGCTGGGATCCTCTGGAAGGTGCTGGGGAAGCAGCAGGGGGGTGGTGTTGCCCTCACAGGGCTGCCCCTGGAGCAGCTGGGGCTGTGCAGGGAGATGGGGAGCTGGTTGTCCATGGATTAGGAAAAAAAGGGATGGAAAATCTGTTGTTGATAAATGGGAAGCAGCAGTTTCTGCAGCTGGAGCAGCAGAGTTGGTCAGTCCTGTAGAAATGATCCAGGCTGAGAGTTGTTCCTAGGAACTGAGTTCTCCCAAACCAGGGGCAGTTTGTTAATTCAACCCAATCTGCTCGGGCTGCTTGTCAAGAAAAATCCCAAATCTGAGCCAAGCTCAACCTTTCCCAACAGGCTTGGACTGTCAGGCAGCAGCAGGGCCACTGGGAGCTGCTTTGCTAAGGCAGTGCAGAGAGGAGAGCCAGGAGAAGCTCCTGCCCTTGCAGCACAGGAAGGAGAAATGATGGTATTGATGGGGCAGGGGAGGGAGGGGGAGTTAGGACTTGATGAAACAAAACTTTGTTGAGTTTCTGGATCCCAGAACTCGTGGCATGAGTCCAGCAGTGAGGAAAAAGGGGGGATTGCAGCAGCTGTTTGGGGTTGATGGGGGGAATTAGACCTTTTTCTTCTTAACAGAGCCCCCATCTGTGGAAGGATCCTTGAGGAGAAGGGGGAATTCCATAGGTTTTAGTGCTCGTGAAGGGAAAGTTTTCTTCTCATCCCATGAAATGCAGCTGCTTTGGACAGCTTCTCTCACAGACTGGCAGCTAAAAACCAACTTCATTCAGTTCATTGTGCTTGGGGAAAAAAAAAAATCAGATTTCTACATTTTCAGAGCCAGTGTAATATACTGTTCTTTACAAGCTAACCTTTTTCTAGGACAATCTTTGTGGATTCTCTCACTGATATATGCAATCCTGTATCCAGCTACAGCCTTGGTGGCACAGGAGCTCTGCAAACCTCCCCCTGCCACCAGTTTTATTTATTGTGCTTTTCAATAGGTAAAGTGGAAAAAAAAAACTCCATCCTGAATTTGGCTTTTAAGTGTTTGCAACCTGAGAAATGATGTGAAAAAGCAGCTCACCTAAATGTACATTCTTTTTATCCTTTTTTTTTTTGTGTGTGAAGGCTTTTGTCTTTGTACCTTTGCATTATTTGTAAACAAAATGTAATAAAAGTTCAGCTGGTTTTTTGTCTCTGGCTGCTCAGCTTTTTCTGAGTTTGGTTTGGCCTTTGTTTGCTTTTTTGCCTGGTTTCAGGGCTGGTGTTCAGAAAGAAACAGCAAAATCAGATGATTTTGGTTATCTTGGCTTCTTACAGCCATGGAACCACCCTATGTCTGCCTCTTTGCAGGGGGGAACTGCAGGTGGATCCACCTCTGCAGAGGGGGTCTGGACTGGCTGCCACCCCCCTGGCTCAGGGGAAGTTTCAGGAGAGGAAGAAGCCCCATGCAGATGCCCAAGGAGAAGTCTAACTTTTATTATCCAACATTCCAAACACTGATACTCTCCTCGATGTGGGTTTTTTTGGTGTGTTTTGTGAGCAACTTGTACATTGGGGCTGCTCCCTGTGTCCTTTGGACAACGCTCACCCTGGAGAGCCTTGGAGTAGGGACAAGATTCCTGGGAATCACCTGTGCTAAAGTTAGAGGAATGATTCCAGCTACTGCAGGTACCTTCTGACACCTCTGTTCCCCGGAGAGAGCAGGTGTTCAGAGCAGCAGCAGAGGCTTCTGCTCACACTGGCCTGTCCTCTGCCATTCCAAGAGGCTGGTGGAGCATTGCAAGGGAGCTGCTGCTGGAGGGAAGGTGACAGGTCAGGTGGTGCTGAGCAGAGGGCAGTGGTTTGGTACTTCCAGTTCCTTATGCCAGAGCAGGAGTGGAGCAGCTGCGTGTGGATGGGGAAGCAGGTTGGGCTGGACAGAGCTGCAGCTCAGAGGTCAGTCCTGCTGAACACGGAATGTCTCGTAGTCCTCTGGAATGGTGTCTGGGGAGGGTGAGAGGACAGGGGTTAGAAATGAACAGACCCAGCTCCTGCCTTCCCCTCGGGCTGTGCAGGGACAGGATACCATCTGGAAAGGAAAAGGACACCCTGGACTGGCTCTGCCTCCCCCCAGGGTTGGATTTGTCTCCTTCCAGGGCTGGCTCTACCCCCACCAGGGCTGGCTCTGCACCCCCAGGGCTGGCCTTTTCCCTCCAGGGCTGCCTCTGCCCCCCCAGGGCTGCTCACCGTTGCAGCGGTACCGCAGGTTGGACCAGATGATGTTCTCCTGGGAGAAGCAGAAGACTCCCAAGCGCCCTCCTCGCATGGTTGTGTCCAGGACAACCCCCGTGTCTGCCACCACTTCAGGGCCTTCATAGAAGCGAGCTCTGGAAGAGAACAGGCCTGTGAGGACATCCCTGGAGACTGACACACCCTGCTGGGAACTGTGCTCAGCTGCCCTCCCTGCTCTTCACCACAGGACTGCACTGTCTGAAACTTCCAGGCAGCTGGGCAAAGGGAACTGGGACAGGGGTGTTGAGAATAGGGGCCAGCAGGTCAAGGGAGATTCTTTTCCCCTTTACTCTGCCCCAGTGAGGCCACTTCTGGAGTGTTGTGTCCAGTTTGGGGCTTCACAGTTCAAGAGACAAGGCATTACCAGGGAGAATCCAGTGGAGTCTACAAAGGTGAAGCATCTCTGTGCCAGGCCAGGCTGAGAGCGCTAGGGCTGGTCAGCTGCTGAAGAGCAGCCTGAGAGGGGAGCTGAGCAATAGCTAAAGGTGGGCAAGAGGACTGGGGCCAGACTCTGGGCAATGATGCCCAGCAACAGGACAAGGTGCACTGGGTACCAACTGGCACCCAGGAGGAGAAAATTCTTTGGTGTGAGGGTGGCAGAGCCTGACCCAGGCTGCCCAGAGAGGTTGTGGAATCTCCTTCTCTGGAGAGATGCCAACTCCCCTGGGCACTGCCCTGCTGGGCCCTGCTCTGGGTGCCCCTGCTGGGGCAGGTGGGTGACACCAGCTGCTCCCCAGAGCTCCCTGCCAGTCTGGGGCTCTGGGAGCTCCTCACCTGATGTACCCCACTTGAGGCCTGTGCTGCAGGAACCAGCGATAGGAGGTCTTGTCCTTCCAGCCAGAGTTGCGAGGGTCTTTCCACAGCAGCTTCACCTGGTCCGTGGTGTCCCCCGTGTGCCAGAGGGAATTCCTCAGATACTCCCCAGGGCCTGTTTTGGACTTCACTGCCTGAGACAGAGACACTGCTGGAACGTGTGGAGAAACCCTGACAGCAGCCACTTGCCTCACTCTGTGTGGCCAAGCAGCACAGCAAAAGAAAAGGGAAAAAAATAAAATAAAATCTCCTCCTGAATTATTTTTTCCAGTGATTTATTTACCTTCAGTTGAATTCCAGGTTCTGCTACTGCTCGGAAGGGGTTTGCCTGCCAGTAGGTCTGTTCCATCTGCTTCCACATGACCACATAAAAGCTGGAGCTGTCCTGGTAGCCAAAGATGAAGCCAGCATAGTCATCATCCGTGGCAGTGTTGACGTGGAATGTGCCCTCAAAATCCACCCCGTTGAAGGCCGTGTAACCTGGCAGTGGTAGGAAAGCAAAGTGTGTTTTGAGACAAAACCTAGATCCGTTTCCTCTGGATTCATGTGGATTTTCCTATGGGAAATCTGAACTCAGCCTACTACAGAAAGTATTTTCCCAGGAATCATGAAGTAGTGTCTGAGATCCTTGTAAAGCTGCATTGAGAAACAGAGTTCATAAGCAGTCATTTTCCAACAGGCCAAAAAAAACCATCTCACCTACAGCCAGGCCAGGGTCACTGTTCATGGTCTGCACAATTTCCATGCCCTGAAAAGAGAAAAGATCTCATCAGGGCAGCCCAGACTGGAAGTGTCTGGGTAGAGTTAAGCAGGGGTGAAACTGGAGTCTGGCACCAGAACCCTGCAGAGTATTCCATGCATCCAGTTTGGTACAGGCCTGTTGCCACCTGAGCCCGTTCTGGAGCAGGTTCCTACCTGGTTGAGGACAATCCAGTTGGGATCAATCTGTGCATCACCCTCGGGGTCCAGCACAACAGTCTGGAAAGCCCTGAAGTCTGTCAGCGTCACCTCCGCGTTCTCGGGGCACACGTCGATCCTGTCGATCACCATGTCCCTGTCAAAGTCATCTTCACAGAGGTTCCCCACACCATCACCTGGGGAGGGACAGGAGGGAGAAGAAGCTTCAGGAGCTCCTCCTGGCACCCAGGTTTTCTCAGCTTTGGGCTAGCACACGTCCAAAGCCAGGTTCAGAGGTGTTCAGAGCACCGGGAAGCTCCAAGTCAGAAGCCCTGAGGCTTCTCCTAGCAGAGATGCTGGGAACAGAAGAAACACCTGAAGTTATAAACACTTCTGGAGGAGAACTTTTCCCAGATAGGGTCCTGATGGCAGAGTTCTTGGAGATCTGAAAGTGCCATGGGACTGTCTCGGGTCAGTGCTGGGGACATCTTGGTTCCTGTCTAGCTCCAGAGGT
The DNA here is from genome assembly GCA_024611195.1 of Ceyx melanurus. Taxonomy (NCBI): domain Eukaryota; kingdom Metazoa; phylum Chordata; class Aves; order Coraciiformes; family Alcedinidae; genus Ceyx; species Ceyx melanurus. Next base: position 12,615 of record JANHGL010000648.1, read on the forward strand.
CAAACTCACGTGCCCTGGCCCCCAGGACCAGCCCAGCAGGGCTACCCTGCACCCATTTCTCTTACCATCCGAGTCTTCTTGGCCTGGATTAGGGACAAGCCTACAGTTGTCAGGGCCTGGAGGTTTCTCATCAGGAATCCCATCATCATCATCATCTTCATCACATTCATCTCCCAGCCCATCATTGTCTGTATCCACCTGGGAGCTGTTGGGCACTGATGGGCAGTTATCCCGGGAATCTTGGTGCCCATCCCCATCACTGGAGAAGAGAGTCACAGGTGAAGATCATGGGCTTGTGAAAGTAGTACCAAGCAGCTTTCTGGGAGCTGGGAAACTCAGCAAGAACAGCAGAAGTTGCTGGTTAACTTCAGGAAGTCTTAAGCTCTTGGTTACAGCAGTAGTAGCTCAGGAATTCTCCTGCTGTTGGGTATGAACCCAGTGGGGAGGGGGAGCTGCTGCCAGCCACTGCCCTTGAGGCCATACTGCCACAGGCAGGTGCTTCTGAGCTCTGAAGAAAATTCCACCTCCTTTAACCTGTTTTTATTAGCTAAGGCCAAGCCAGGGTGTCAGGGAGTTGCTCCAAACTGCCTTTTCCCTCCCCATCCCTGAGATTTCATGCAGCTTACATGGAATTTGTACAGCAAGCTCTCACCTGTCCTGGTTGGTGTCACAGACATCTCCCACCAGATCATGGTCAGTGTCTTTCTAGAGAAAAAAAGCAATAATTAAAACTTCCCTGAGCTCAAGAGGAGGATTAGGCAATAAAAGGTAACAGAGTGGGGTGTTTGTTTGTCCCAGTGCCATGGGCATTCTGGTTGACACCAGAGCTGACGAGGGGCTTTCCAGCAGGACTGACATTGCCCTGCTGGCAGCAGGCAGCTGGCTGAACACACAGGAACAGGGGTGAAGCAGGAGGGTAGAGTGCAGCAGCCCCTCCCCAGGAGGTTTCATCTCAAGGTGAGAATGAGAGAAATCAACCTGTAATGCCACAGAAGTGGGAGTGCTCCCTTACCTGGTCTGGGTTGCTGAGTGTTGGGCAGCTGTCACAAGCATCTCCTACTCCATCCCCATCCCCATCTTTCTGGTCAGGGTTAGGAACTCTCCTGCAGTTGTCCATTGGGTTTTTGACCCCTGTAAAACAGGCACAGTGGATCCATCAAGGCTACAGGGCTGCTCATCTATCCAGCAGCATCTCTGTTGTGTGTTAGAGGTGGCAACAAGCACAGCTGAGTTCATACACCCTGACAAAAAAAATCTTTTTTTTAAATACACTTATTAAGTTGCATCTCAGCAGCAACTGAGATGAAATGATGGAATCATGCATTTGTTTTGCTTGGAAGAGACCATTAAACTCATCAAGTCCAACCATCCCCCAGCACTGCCAGGGCACCACTGCCCCATGGCCCTCAGCACCACAGCTCCATGGGGGGCTTGGAAACCCCTCCAGGGATCCAGGGACTCCACCCCTGCCCTGGGCAGCCTGGAACAGCCCTGGAGGGCAAGAAATTGTTCCTCAGCTCCAACCTGAACCTCCTCTGGGGCAATTTGAGGCTGGTTCTTCTTTTTCCTCTAAAGCAGATGGCTCCATAATGATAACAGAAGCCAAGTGTCAGCATGGCTGTTTGACATGGCAGATTGAGACCACACCTCTGCAAGGCCTGAGGCAGGACAGGTACAGTCTAATTGGCAACCTGCATGACCTCACTTCCCACTTCTCTGCATTTCCCTCCTATGCCAGCAGGGAGCTACTTGGCAGGGTGTGGCCAGACCCAAACAGCACCGGAACTGCTCCATAAATAAATATATATATGGCTCAGGCCAGCAGAAATTGTGATTCCTGGCTTTTGAAGGCAGTCTTTGTGCAAACACAGCATCATTAGTGCAGACTGTTCCTACAGCCTGCTAGGGTTCTTTCCTCACCCCAGAAGACAACCCTGACACATTCTGCCTTGAGCCAGAAGCTACTACCAGGGGTTAGTTGGGTCTTCCCCTGCTTCCTTGTGAGTATAAACTGCAGCACAGAGCATTGTCCTTGTCTGGGCTGAGCAGTTTGCAGGGTGCACCTTCCTTTCTTAAGGCTGACACACACAGAGTGCTATGAACAATTCATAGTGCCACCCTAAGAGTGGTCAGAGCCTGGCACAGGCTGCCCAGAGAGGGTGTTGAGCCCTGGGGGTGCTGAGGGGTTGTTTTGGGGGACATGGTTTAGGGGTGAACTTTGTAGAGCAGGGGGAATGTTTGGACTGGATGACCCAGGGGGGTTTTCATAGAATCACAGAATGATTTGGCTGGAAGAGACCTTCAAGATCATCAAGTGCAGCCATTAACCCTGCACTGCCAGGGTC
>JANHGL010000649.1:0-10039 GCA_024611195.1 Ceyx melanurus
ACAGCCTAATACTGCTGGGTATTTAGTTGGCTATTCTTCTGAGAGGTACTTCTATCTGCTGCTAAGAGGCATCAGTCCAAATCCCCCAAATTATTCTTACATTTTTGTCTGGTAGGACCAGGAGCTTTTTCTTTTGTACATCATCTAAAATGCATGTTCTTGTCCTAGATGCAACTGTATACCATAATATTGTGGAAAAGCCTTCCAAACACTATAGATCACTTCCAGGATTAACAAGCAACATTTCCATCCAGAAAAGGGAGGGTTTCAATCACATCACTGAATCCAGTGTCTGGAATCAGGGCTTCAGTGTTCCAAGATAATAAGGTTGTTGCTATACTTTCTGTTTCCCACAGCTGCATCCCAGTCTATAGCACAACTATGCATTCTACAGATGTTTCTTTGGGCCAGGCAGCTGTGAGGTTGTTTTTAAATGCAAGGAATTGCATATTCTTAAATGGATGAAGTCCACCAGAGAACCTTTGTCTTAGAAATCCACATTTACAGAAGAAGACAAACCATTCAGACAGGCTCTAGCATACAACATCTGCTGAAAGCTGGATGTAGTCTAAGTGTCTTCATCCATTCTTTTAATTAAGGGTGCAATAATCATCTTCTTTTTATTGACAGTTAAAGTATAAGGACTGTGAGAAAGTCGTGAGAAAGCACAACATAAATGGGCAGAGGTTTTTGGTAAGTAGAATTGTACAATTCCTGCCTGTAAAATGCCAATCAAGTGGTGGTTTCAGCTCCTCCTTACTTTGCATTGGCAGATGCAAAATATTTACCCTGCAGATGGTTACTGAGATCTAAATAAGAGAATTAAAAGCTTTTGCTAAAACCAGCCAGCCATCTTGTTTTAAATATGGAATGCTGGGAACCCAAACATATTGGTTTATATACATATATTTTATTATTTTTTAAACTGCCAGGGAAGGTTTAAAACCACAATCATGTCTTGAATTAATCCTTTATAGGAACTTCTTGTTTTCAAATACTAGCTACAGAAAACTCACATTTATTAATTGTCCTCTCCTACTAAAGAAGACACAGAACTGGCCAGAATGACTCACCTTCTATTGTAATAATCTCATGCCTCTGGTTAAAATTAGATTTCTTCTGCAGCAATATACACAATCAGAACTTTCAAAGCACCAAACTACTAAGCAATCTCCCAGTGGGTTTCAAACAACATTGCTCCAGGCTTTACCAGCAACTTGGCTTCACATTAGCAAAGGTGGTCTCTTCCATTGAGACAGCTGCTTTTTTTAGGTCTTAAACACATCCAAGAAACTGTGTAAGGGCTTTATTATCACTTCAATTCATTTCTATTTTATTTTCAAATATTAACTATTATTTTTGTTGATTTGTTGATCTGTGTAATTAGTCGTGGCAGGGAAATCTACACAAACCCCTTCTAAACCTGCTTAATTTTCATTTTCTTGTCCTAATACAACAAGATTTTGGGCATTTCATTGAAATGTGACATGAAAATTTTCAGCCCCCTTTTGTAGGAACAGGATGTTGCACCTCCCTCCTACTGGGTGGAGTCAGAATGATTCAGATAGGTGTCAGGATTTGTCCTACTAACCCCCAAGCTCCAGCACTAAGGATCTGGTGCTGGACTGTGAATCCAGTCTCTGGAAGCATTCTGAAGTCTGTGAGGCACAAATACCAAGAGCAATAACTGTGTGATTCCTAAGTTGTTATTCCTTTTTTTTTGTTTGTTTTATTTCCAGGGTGTTTCTGTGAATACATAGCTCAGAGGGCAGCATTTCTTCAGAAGCATCCTGGTAGAGTCACAGGATGTTTTTCTTTTTCATAACTGCTCACATCTGCTGAGACTTTTTTAAGCTTTTGACCTACTTGCCAGCTATATAATGTGAGAAAGGTTCACCTGTTACAACAAAAGGAATCTTTAAGTGGAATATTCTAAAGTACAATGAAATAGTGGAAAAATAATAATTGCTTCTCTATAAGAATTTCTAAGAAATATCTGACATTTTGTACCACTGGGAACTGCCAAGTTACATTTGCACAGGGGAAACTGTTGAGTGTTTTCAAGTTTTGTAGCTTGCCAGATCTCTATCACAGTCACATGTCTGTATCTGCTGGCTACCACAAGGAAAGTCCAGTTAAGATGTAGTAGGATTAAAACCAGAGAGATTCTGTGTAACTTAACTCTAATAATATTCTCTAATATTTAAAATAGCTACATCACTCTTTTATGAGTGTTTAAGCCCATAATATTTGTCAGGTTATCACCAGAGCAGAAGTCCAGAGAGAAACTTAAAATATCCTTAGGAAAAAAACCCATGATTCCTCAGTAAATCCTGCATGACATTGCCATGAAGGGAGTACAGGTTTTTTCTGTTTTACTCCCTTGAGTACTCCCAGAGGCAAAATAATGATGGCAAATACAGCTAGGATTTGTTCACTCCTGGAAATAATGGATAGCTTTGTGAAGCAATTACTGTTGGCAGTATGAAAACCAGAAAGAACCAGAGTGTTATCTGTGTCCCAGAGTTTCTGAAGCTTGTGATTCTCTCAAAAAATACTTTCCCTGTATGTATTTTCTCTGGGGCTGACTCTGCAGGAGCATCAGCAAAGCTCTCAAGACTTTGCACACCTCAGTTTAGGTCTGGAGTTAGCTGAGATGGTTGAAGAGGGAAGAAATACTCTGCACCCATCCCAGTTCTTAGAAAGATTTTGTTCAGGCTGCCAAGGCTGCTCTTAAGTCCAAAGAGCTTTCAGCTACATCACCAGTACATTTTACATATACTGTGATGTTACAGATAAGGTTCTTAGCATGAAACTCCAGCAAATGGTGCTCTGTTTTAAAATTCACCTTTTTGTCTTAAAATTTTGCAGTTGTGCACAACTTTACCTGATTTCACCATGCAGACATGAAGGAATTCAACACATGAAGTCACTAAAACACCATCTTTTTTTAGCTGTACTAAATAGTTGTAAAGCAAAACAGCAAAAAAGTCAGAATCCATGCTAGAAGTTTGTCTTTCTACCATGAACAGTCCTTTGCAAAAGGCATTTCATTGACGTTGTCTTAAAACTGCAAGTGTTAAAAAAACCATTTGAAATGTTCTGTCCCTTTGCAATGAAAGTGAGAAGCATCATTCCAGAAGTGCCCCGAAGAAGGTCACTGGTGATGATTTCAAGCAGACCATGAGTGTCGTGCTGAGCTCACACCATCATCAGTAGCACAGGGTGGTACCAGGGTGGAGTGATTAATTGTTTTGACACTGTCCATTGAGATAAACTGGAGCACCTCAAGACATCTCAGCAAGCACATAGAGGATATTTTTTTATATGCTAGGTGATGGTGCTGTGCAATGAAAAGCAATATCCAGAAAGCAAGAGAGGAAAAAAAGACTCATAGAAGTCTTAAAAATAGTGCTGGAATTTTTTGGTTTACTGTTTGTTCACCTAGTTTAGAAGTATCTGATGTCTGTAGTGAGAAAGCTGCTGCAGAAGAAAGCTTTATTTCCAGTTCTTCTGAGAAACAGAGCAGGGATGGATTTCAACTAGACCTGTAACTCAAAGTGGTAATACACCAATAAAGGACTCAATTAGAACTAACTCAGAAAAGCAGATGACTTGACTTCAGCTTTGGCTCATCTGCTGGTAAACAAACACATTTAGCCAACTCTCACTTGGTAAGAGCTGGGTTAAGAGTTTACTTTTCCTTACAGGCTTTTTTAACAAGCTATCATTCAAATAATATAGCTAGAAAAATACTTCTTTCTGAGGTTAGATGTGAACATTTTGTTGAAGTCCTTTATGTTGTGTGTAAACAAATGCACATGATGTTTATTAACTAGCTGGTTCAATAAAACTGACAGCAACATAAAGTAAAAACCAACATCCTGCAAAACAGAAGAAATCTAGACAGGATTTGTGCTGAAAAGGGGTTCACTTGTAGGAAGATGGGCATGGGATGGGCAGGTTGGTACCCTGCATTGCTTTGCTGTGCCTCACTTCACACCATATTTTTGAATAAGCAAATTTCTGTAAGTCACAGGGTGTTCCATGGCCAATTCTGTGACGTGTTCCATGTGTTTCCTTTTCAGAACATGTCTGAAAATGACATTCAGAAATTTCCCAAACTCAGAGTGCCGTAAGTAAGCCAAACCAATTTAACCTTAAAAGTTTTCCTAGGTGGTCTGCAGTGAAAACTCATACCAAAAACTGGGCAAATAATTTGCAAGTGATTAGTTCAGATTCCTGTTGATTAGTCTACTGAGAGAAAAAGAACTCTGCTCCAAAAGAGGAAGGTTGTCATGGCTGCTCAAGCACAATAGAAAAAAAATTGCCTGGGGGATGTTCAAAAGAACTCATCCATACACTTTTGACTGGCAGCAGCTACACAAAGGTTAAACTGTTTTGCAAGTATTACCTTTGAAGTAAGATTTAACTGCTCCCTGCTTAACTGCTGACTTGAACTCAAAGGAAAAAGCTGTCAGGGTTGTACACAACAGTTGAGGAGTTCAAGCAGTTTTCATCCCATGCTTTTCCTTTATGTAGGCGTTGATAAAGATAAATCAGTCTGGAACATTTGATTCAGTGTAAAATAGCTTTCTTTAACTCCTGGGGATTAGGCCTTGAAAAAGTTTCAAATTTATCTGCATAGCTTTCATAATTTCATAGGAGTTACTAAATGAAGAAGAATAATCTCATTAATTCAATACTGAGTAACAGAGAAAATAGCTTCCTCTCATCTTTTATGGTGAAATATGAAGGGTTTTCTTTTGTCACAAGTTCTCTAGTACATATTTAATCTGGAAGTTAGAAGGTTCCCAACCTTGAGACACACTCTTCTAAGCAAAGTAAGGAGGGGAAAAAAATAACTCAGGTTGTTCCAACAGGGCTGTTTCTTTGGTGCTTGTTTCCCAGTCCCAGACTGGGACTCCTCCCTCTACACAGCCTGATATTGCTGTGGGATATGCAGCCTGCTTTGCCTTTTCCAATGCAGCAGAAGGTGTTTGGGAAAGCAAAGAACACCAGAAATATTTGAAATACCTTGTGTGGTCTTTCACATTCATAGAAACACAGAATTGTTTGGGTTGAAAGGGACTTTAAAGATCATCTAGTTCCAACTCCTCCCTAGAGCAGGTTGCTCAGAGCCCCATCCAACCTGGCCTTGAACACATCCAGTGATGGAGCATCCACAGCTTCCCTGGGCAACCCCTTCCAGTGTCTCACCATCCTCACAGTAAAGAATTCCTTCCTAATTCCTCATGTGCTCATGGGTAAACTGCTGGCTAGATCTGAGGGCAGTAGGATACCTCTGTTCACACCAGATATGCAAGGACCTGAATGTGAAAGCCTCAGACATGACCAGTTTCTGAGATCTTATCTATATCTTGATAAAATAGATTTCCTGCTAATGAGGTTGGTGATGCATGTGTTTGTAATTGGGCCCAGATGCTATAAAGAAAAAAGTGCCTCAATGTCTCAGCACTTTGGAACTTGCTGTCAATGAAAAGGAGCATTTAACTCTGGTTCCTGAGACTAAGGAACCTGAGACACACCACATTGTCTAGAAAAAATTTACCTTGCCACACTGCTAAACACACTGCTTGTAAAGCTCTGATTATTAACAGTCCTATGGCAAAATTGCCTTTTGGTCTCCTTGTTTGAATGCCTGATTTTGAGAACTTTTGGTGTTTGCCTTTCAAATTTGTGAGCCAAAAGTAGGCAGTGGAAGGTCTAATAAACACACACATACAAGAGCTATTAATGTCAAAGGTGATTAGTTAAAATCTAACACTGTGGATGTGCTCATAATTTTGCTCTCATAATCTACTGGTATCATATTATCATATTATATTTCAAATATAACTTGAAATATTTATTTGAAATTACTTTTGAATATATTTCAAAATTCTATTTTCACAGTCCACTTACCTTGTAACACTCTAGTAGAAACTGAACAGCCTTTTCTAGTCAGATCTTCTGGGTTTTGCAGCAAGAGAACTTGAAATCTTTAAATTCTGGAATTAATGTCCTTGTTCTTGGCTTTCTCCACACTTACAAACGGGGAAACCATTCACTAGAATATTGTGAATATAAACAGGAAAAGGTTGATATGATGGGGGGTCCTCCATGTAATGCCACTGTTTGAGAAAGGAATGTAGAGCTTTAATGAGAAAGAGAAATGACAGTCATTTAAGAACAAAAGTGAACAACAAAACATGAGAAAAAGCCAACCAAAACTACCCCATCAGACTGAAATTCACAGGTAGAAGAACCTGTCACTTTTTAAACATTCATTTCATTACTTCAGCATCTCCACACTCTGACCACAAGGTAAAGTGCTTGCTGTTGACTTCTCATAGCACACATGCACACCTCACTTTTATATCCCTATGGAAACCTTGCCTAGGAAGAGGTTTTTCTGCAAGCTAAAACACACTTGAGCATGTGGTCGTTACAGTACCTGATACTCAATTTAAAATCTGAATATATTCTGTTAAAAAGATGAATCTCAATAACAAACATCACACTGAACAGCACTGGCCAGGGGACTGAACAAAAAGCAGATTAGGAGAGACTGTTCTCCAGTAACCTTAGCTGGGTTATACTGACCTACACATTCTGAGAGGAGAAGCACTTGCACCTAGACAAGGTTTGCAAACCACAGCCTGCATTCATACAGCCCTCCTGACCTGGGCCTGTGGTTTTACTAAATATACACATGAGTACATCTACCAACTGGCTTTTGAATAGAACTGTGTCATCACTTGGGGAGGGATGATGCTGTGACTCTGACAAAAGTTTTGTCTAAGTAGCTAACAGTGTCATTACAGAGTATGATAGGCCTTAAGCTAATCATTATTATTAATAGAATTATTGTTTTGAGGGTTGATCTCCACCAGCCACATTAAAGGTGTAACATGAACCTCCTTTTGGCTTTTTTTAAATACCAAAAAAAAAAAAAGGATTAAAATACTCTTTTACAATATAAAATACTTGATAAAAACTTTCAAACTTTCCATTAGAAGAGAGCAAATTCCTGCTGCTGGAGGACTTTGCCTCCCTCTCTCCTATCCATCCTTTCCCCAGTGTGGGTAGAATGGATTCTATTCATGCCAATATCTGCAGCGAGGTGACCAAAGGCAGTTTTGGAGCACAGCTCTGGGGGTTGGCTCTGTGGGGTGGGTTTTTTCTACTCAGGTTGTGACTTCCTTTGTTTTGAGCAAAGTGTCTGGTAGGGGAGGTAGAAAGAGAAGTCTGAGTAACATTTTCTGCAAGTGTTGTTGCCTTATCCTCTCCTATCATCCACTCCCCCGAGTCAGAAAGCTGTGTGGTTTTGGTACTTCCTTCCTCACATGGCTACAGGCTCCAGCTGCTCAGTGCACCCAGCTCCTGACATGACACTGCTTGTAACGTGGTGCCCTGCCAGACTTTGCTCTCTTGGAAAGCATCTCAAGGAAAGGGGAAGACTAGGCATTGTATTTTAAGCAGCAGAAGATTAAATGGTCGACAGCAAAATAAGACCAGGAATGTTTTCCTTTCAGGTTTTTCTCTGAAAGCAGTTGGTGTAATCCTCAGCAACCAGCACAGGTTTAGTCCCAAAAACTTCCAAACACTCAGTGCTCGTTCACAGGAAAAGAATTATTACCCAGTGATCTTCATTTTATTTCTTGAGCTGAAAATAAGCAGAGTATTAGGAAAGATCCTTCTTCTACAATGGACAATAAGCCACACAAGTTCCACAATGCACTCCTCAAACAGTGCACTGGTCACCCCAGAGCATTTCCTGATGTTTCACAAGAAATTCATTATTCACACAGCAACTTCCTTATCACCTGCAACAGGGGGAAATTTCTCGTGCAGAGGAGTGTTGATTTCATGGGAAAGAAGAAGAGCAAGAGAAGCCTGTGGCTATAACCTGGCATTTTTCTTGTTTTAGATATTTTTTTATGATGTCAGGTTTAGGCAGCTGCAAATCCTTCTTACATCACTAACATTAGTGCATCTGCTTATTTCAGAAGTGGCAAGTATGACAATATTTGCTTCAAACCAGAAAATTGCCAAACATAGACTTAAATAAAACCCCAAAACCAAAAAACTAATCTTCCTCTGCCTTTCTGTTCTCACCTTCAGCACATCCTCAATTTCCAATTACCCATCTTCAGCCTTTTCAGAGCATCCTGATGTGAAGTGGCTTGTTCTCTGCTGCTTGCTGGCAGCCTGATCTGTCCCCAGAGCAAGTTTTGGTTGGCTTTTTTGTAGTGCTGGATTGCTTGGAACCTTGTCTTCCTCCAGTCCCAGCCCAGGAGAGAATGCAGCCACCATTGTTTGAAGCAGTGTTCTGGTGCATGGTATCTACTACACCCAAAGTTTCTAAGGTTTGTTGGGTTTAGTGGATGTTTTTCAACTCGATCCAAAATATGGGGGTTTATCTGTGTAGAAAAAGCCCAGTTTTCAATTGGATATGGTATAGTGCAGTTTGCAATCATGACAAATTCAATATTCTCTACCACAGGCTTAATGAAGCAAATATTGAGGGAAAGCAGATAAGAATATGAATGACAAGTTGCAAGGAGGACTTATTTTTAATATATTTTTTCTGTTTCTTTTCAATAGAATAGTAAGCAAATTAAGTCAAGAAATAAACAGAAATGAAGGGAGACTGTCTTTCTTGCCAAAATGGTAAGTAATGCAATTCAACTTTCTTTTCCAAAGATTTCAGATATATCTCTTCTGACTGTTTTCAGTTTATTTCGATCAGTAATGCCTGGGTCAGCCTGGAAATTATATTAAAGAAAACTGTTTTGTTAATGTCATCCTTTAAGCATAGCAAATCCTGAGCTCAACAACACCCTTGATGTTTCTGCCACGTCCCAAACCAAGTAACATATAAATTTAATACCATTTTCCACCTGAAAATGAATGTTTAAGAATGCTATAAAGCCTAGGCACATAGCATTGCATTAATAAATCATCAGTAATGCATTTCACAGACCTATACATCATTTCATGATTTAATATATGACTTATAAGTGAATATAATATCCTTACAAAAAAGCAAAAATTGCAAGAATACTACATGAGAAAAGAACCATTTATATCCATATACAATGAAAAGGTAAGTCTAGTCTGTAGAATATGGTTTTACACCACCTGATAACATGAGTTTACACTTCTACATTAACTGGAGTTCAAAACTAGAATTGAAAACCATTAAAATATTTATCAACCCTACATATATTTATCAACTTGAATTTCAGCAGCTTGAATTGAACTGGTAAAGTTTTTATTGTCAGGACTGGCACCCCTGGTGCATTGATTTACTGAGTCCCCTTGCTTCTTAAGACTCACTGACCTGAATTTTTGTCAAGTCAGTTTAACTTCCATTAGGATCCTGTATGTGAAAGCAGTGTGGCTTTGGAATTTGGGCAGAGTTAAACTCATCTCTATAGACTGCCTTCTACTGTTTAAGTATTGCCTTTATTCACAACAGGTTTTAGTATGCTTTAAACATCTGAGAATTGCAAACTGAAGAATTTTTTTTCCTATATCTTTGTTGTAGGGCTCAAACACAAAAGAGTCCAGAAAATGCAGGTAAGTGTGTACTGACTGGCAGGTAGTCACCAGCAGCAAAGAGTGGGTTAAAATATTCAAATACCCTTTAAACACCCTGCTCTTGCAGAGCAGAGTAAATGGAAGGATGGGGGCAAACTCAAAATAACAAACAGGAAAAGATGAGAGCATGAAGGAGTTGCAAAAAGAATAATAGTTACAGGAGAACAAATAAGAAGAAGTATATTTGCAACTGAAAAGGTGGTGAAGAAAGGCAAGAGCAGAGACATTTACATGAGCATCCCCAATCTCCTTTTCTTTAGCCCAGTCCAGAGTAGCAGTGCTCATCTATTTGATACAGCAGCTCCTCCCCTGCCCCTACTCCTAGCAGCAGCCCATATCAGAGAGGTGAGGTCTTCTGTGTTCTGAATTTTTATTTCTATTACTTCATTAAGAGACCACGAGCACTGCAATATAAAATAGTAGTAATAAT
>JANHGL010000649.1:10139-24762 GCA_024611195.1 Ceyx melanurus
TAATAATAATAATATGAGAAGGCTATGCTAATTCTAAAAGCATTCCACTTCAAACTCCATGGAAAACTGGAAGTGTAGGACACACTTGAAGTGACATCAACTCCTTAGAAGGATCTCTTAGAGTCAGAATGATATTCCTAGTACCTTTCTGCCTGCCTTTGAAAGACCTACCTTGTTCCTGTGACATAGGATTGTGGTTCAGAACTGATCTGGGGTGTGTTGGGTCCTTCTTGTCAAGTGAAATCTTGACAGTAGAAATCCTTGTGCATGCTAAGAGACCTGTGCTCATGCTTCTCTACACAGGGTATGGTCAAGACGATGGTGGCTGGTCTTCATTTGTGAGTATCAGGGTTAACAAATGTACTGATTGGAGGGGTTTTTCCTTCTCTGAGTGGAGTGAGCAGTAGCAGGGGATGTGAGGAAGAGGAGAAGCAGGAGCATGAATGGTTGGCATAGTGCACACAAATCCCTTCCCTGAGAAAAAGGTCTCCCCCAGTGAGGTAAGGCAGAGTCCTACACACTGGGACAAGCAGGTCTCCACAGAACCTCAGCTGAGTTTTATGGACCTATTACAAACTCTTACAAGAGATGGCTAGTAAAAGAAAGGCTGCTCCATGATAGTGGCAAATTCTTGTCTTTTTATTGGTGAAGAACCTCATTTTTCAAAGACAGCTCGACTGCAAATGTCCCTTTTGCCTTTCAGCATTTTCCCTGGGATCTTATTATGTCCTGCAGGTTATTTGGTTCTGGGCAGTGGAGTGCAGCAAGACCTGTGTTAAAGACCTCCTTTTTTTCTGAAGCATTTTTAGGAAGTTGAGTTGCAGTCTGTTAAGTAAGAACTATTCTCATCAGGCCTCAGTTGCTGCCCCAGTGTGTTTCTAGGAAGTACTGAACTGTTTGCTGGTGCCTTGGCTGTTCCTAAAACAAAGGCACTGAGCATTTCAATAAGTTGTCACCTTACCTTGACCTTCCACTGCAGTCACTGTTATGAAATGATTCTTGTTTCCTTTCTTAAGCTGTTGAGTGTTAAGAAAATGCTCCTTTCCCTTTTTTATTTCAACAGAGATTTTTTTTCACTCAGTCTGTAAAAACTTGATAGCCTCCAGAATGAAAAATAGCTCAGGGGAAGGCCATAAGGTTAGATGACCTATCCTTTATGTACATTCATCAGGATGAAGATGATGACTATGAAAGCCCTGATGATGACCAGGAAAAGGAAGATGATGCTGACTATGAATCACCAACAGAAGAACCTGAGGAAGCAGAACATGACAGTGATGGCTACGAGCCACCTCCCTCCAATAATGATGAAGTACACCACAATGTCATTTTTCCTGCCAAGTCCCTTGCAAACAACACAGATTATATAGGTAGTTGCTAAAAAATTAAGTGCTATTAATAAGTTGTCAGTTCTATTTTCACACACGATCAGCCACATTTTAGGTGGCTGGTAATGGCATACAGATGTTTTTCCCTTAAGTCAGCAATGGAGATCATGAAGAAGATTTGGTGACAAGGATTTACAGAATGTTGGTGGTTTTTTGACTTCTAAACCAGAATTTTCTATTTCAAGCTATATATTATTATATATATATAAGTATGTATAACATATATATATATGTTGTCACCTCACCACCAAAGAAGAGCAACTGTTCATTTCATACTAAAAGAATATCTTTATGATATATTAACTTCAGTCTGCAGGTTATTGTGAGGGCTTTTCCTCATAAAGGTCTAATGAGAAGAAAATACCAAACTGTGCAGTTGTTTAGTTTGGGACTTTTGTTTTCTTCAGATAGACCTCCAGCATCTAGATCATCACATCAGCCTCCAGTACCACCCCAGAGACCTGGCCCATCCCCAGTACCAGCCTCATTTGGGGGAAGAGCTGCTTCTGTATGTTCCTTGCTTAATATTTCACCTATTTTCTTTGCCAATACCCTCCTCAAAGTCCAAGTGTCTTGATATTTTTGGTCAGATAGTGTGTGCAGAGGAAGAATTTCTGACATTGAAATAGATCTGAACTCTGTTACATAGTGGCCATTTTTTCATGGAACAACTAAATTTCATGGGACAAATAATTGTAATTACACTTGTAAGTGCCTCTTCCATATAAATTATAGATTTGGAATTGATGCCTTTTTGTTCCTTTAGTGATATTTCCAAAAAGGCTGAGTCTTTCCAAGCTGTACTTCTAGCCTTTGTGCAATTGAACTAAGACCACATAAAAGTATAATGAACTCTATAAGGAGAGCCCTGCTGACCCAGAGTTTTTTTTGGTACTGTGAATACTTGAAAAACCAAATGTCATTGTGCATCTACATCTAACAAAACCCCATCTATGTAGGTCATTCACCAGGAGTGTTAGCAGCTCCTGGCCTTCCTGCACTGAGCAGAGACCTGGCCGTTGTGCTGCACCAGAGGCATACTGGTAGATGTGGTGTGGTTGACAGACTAAAATGAAAACAGAAACCTAAAGGCACACTTTAACCACTTGTAAAATATTTGTTTTAGCTGCCAGCTTTTCCTTCTCCATCAAGCAACAGTGACTTGGGCAGAGACAGAATTATCAAGCCTTTGAAACGTAAGTACAGCTGGTTTTTCTCTGAGACGACTTTCCCACAGGCTAAATATCACTTCATTTTTGCCTGTATTGCCTCAGTTCCACTTTACCCATAAGACTCACTTGTTATTCTAAGTAACGCAAGTTCATGGCTGTGCAAAATAAAGTTCCCCAGCCCTGTGATAGCAAACTATCTGACCCAGCTTTTGTGTTTAGCCCCAGCTCCTTCTATAGACAGAAGCACAAAGCCCCCCCTGGATCGCCTTGCTCCATCATTTGAAAGAGAAATCCCCATGCCAGGTCAGTATTTGCTTATGCTAGTAGCACTGGGGGCTTTCATTCTTCTAATTATCAGTCTGATTATGCTGAATGTAAAAGAACAATGCTCAGGCAAACCTACTGTAATCCAGCTGCACACAGGGTGAGCTGTTTATGAATACAAAACGTGAGCAGTACTCAAAAAACAAGAGCAATTCCATCTAGAAAGCAGCAACCCTGGCTCAGGACTGGAACAGAAAGCCAGTCTGAGATCCCTGTGCAGTGAAGGGACAAGGAAATATTTAGTAGGTTAAAAGAGGAAGCAGCTTTTGCATTGAAAGCTAAAGAAACTGCACACACTGCTCTATGTAGTTGGGCATCCAGACGTAATAATGAGAACTAAAATAGAAAAAAAAAAAGGAAAAAATTACATTGGTTTCAGATCTGAAAAAGGGTATTTTACAATCTAAGGAGACTACTCTTTCTTCTGTTATATAATGGCATAATATTAATATAAATAATAATATTCAGGAACTCAGATCTGAACCATAGAAAATAGGTTTGTAAAACATGCTACTCTTGCAAAGCCAAAATATTTGCCTGGTTTACATCTCAGCAGGCTGAGTGCTTCAACCTGCAAAATCCACTTTCCAATGATATTTGAGCTTGTTTGTGTCTTACTGAGTTTATTCATCTTCACTTTCATTTGTTCTAAATGTAAGCCTTTACTATTTTCAGGGAGGAAGCCAGTCTTGCCTGAAAAGGTATATCTCTTTTCTTTGGTGTTTATTGCTGGTTTTCACCTATTCACCTTAAACATTCCCTTAACTATTCCTTGTTTTTTTACAGCCTCTGACTTCACAGCTAAGGTAAGAGTTTTGCCTCTGGAAATGGGACTCTTGATGCCAATATTACCCAGATATTTCTTGATAAGCAGGGTTGTTTTTTTGCTTTTATTTCATCACCTTGCTCCTGCTGCAGATCCCTGGGGGAGCAGCTGGCAATGATGCCCAAACCTCCTGTCCCACCCAGTGACAGGTATGAACGAGGCAATCCACCTCCTCCAAGGAAGCAAACCCCTGTCAAGTAAGTGTTCCTTTCATTCAAATTAATAAAGGATATATTAAATTTCACAAAAAATCTTAATCTTTTATTCTTTTTTTTTTTTTCCCAGGATGTTAGGAAAAGCAAGTTTGAGTTTACTAGCCTGCAAAACTCCTGAACAGCAGAGTTCTCTATCAGAACTAGAGCACTCTGGCATTTATTTGCTGGATAACCTGTGGGCTGAACAGTGTGATTGATCTTAAAACAAAATAAGAAGCTAATTGAGATCTGCTAATCAGCCAGGATGACATATCTAAAGCCTGGAAGGCTTATTATGTGCTCCAGCAATTTTGCTAAGTACTATAAATAAGTTCAAGACTTGAAGTCTAATGTTTCCTCATTGTAAAAACTTCTTTTGAGCTCTAAACTTATAATTAATTCATCAGACATTTTCCTTGCTAACAAAATGAAGATGGGCTAAGGACTTGCAAAACATGTCAGATTATGACTGAATATTTGAATCTCTAGATATTTTTATGAAGAAAAAGTTTCTGCATTCTTTGGGTCTTATGTGAAAGTATGGCACACAAAGTGAAGGGGTGATATTCCACTTTTGAATGATGTTTTCTCTGGTTCATTTCAGGCAGTGTTGGCCACCACAGAAGAAGAATGGAGTAAGTATATTCTCAAAGTAAATATTGAAAGGTATAGTGACTACAACATTTAGTAGACAGATGGACTCTATGATCTTGAAGGTCTTTTCCAACCTTAGTGATTCTATACAATTAAGTACCTCTATAAACTAGTAATTCTGGAGAAGGTAAAGTAATTAATTTTACTAATTACAATGAGTACTCATCAATCTTTCAAGCAAAAGGTTTATTTTAAACAGTTCTTTTATGTTAAGCTCAGTTTATTCCCAGAGTACTTGATCTTACATAACAGGAAGAATAAGGTTAGAACTTTTTTTATTACATGGAGAAGTGATTTTGCTTACACTTGATTTTGGGGTTTTGGGGTTTTTTTCAGCTTAAGCTGACCTAAGGATTTCACTTTCAGCTAGCTCAGAGCCTGCACTCACTGAAAGAATGAGGAAAGTTTGCATCTGCTCGGAGTTTCTGACTACTTTGGGTCAAGATCCATTAAGGGACATATATATTACAGTTTATTTGAGTATAATAGATGCACCTTCATGCAAGAACTGTAAAACTGGTTTGGTGCTGCCTGACAGAAACCCAGCATTTTAGATGAAAGTGACAGTATAGAGTCCTTGTCTACTTAAAATTCACCAGCTTCCAGATCTTTGTTTAGTAAAATGTCCTTAAGAATTGTGCTATAATCTCTTGCTAATGTTTGTTTTCTTTTGTCTCCCCAGGAAGAAGAAGACAGTAAGTATCTCTACAGTGATTTTTAAAACATCTTTATCTGAGTTCTAAAAAAGAAGAACATCATTTCAGAGCTGTTTGAAAACATCAGGTGGTACCTGGTTGTAGAATGAAGTGCCTTTTGCAGGGTTATTAGCAAAGGCACAAAAGACAATCAATACTCATGGCTTTTTCCACCAGCCAGTTACAAGCCTATTCCCATTTATTCTAATTTCATTTTCCCTAGTTGACCATATGAGTTTACAATCTGTAACTGAAATATCCAGGACTTTTTATAGAACAGTTAACTCAATGACATTTATCTAATGAAATAAACAGCAGTAATGTGACAGCATTTCTTCATCCTACCTCATTGAAGGATGTCTCACATCAGTGTTTGGTTTCCTCCTCTTCCTCTCCACAGCTGCACCCCTAAGACCAGTGCCACACCTCTCTTTGCCCCCATACAGCTCCAACACTTACCCATCCAAATCTGTCAAGCCTCCACCTAAGCCAGGATCCAACAGTCTGCCTGGTGCAGAAAGGTTTGTTTCACCCATTACTGTGTTAGTCCTTTTGAATCTTTTTTTTTTCCTCTTTAATTTAGCAAAAAATAATATATATATGTGGCTGCAGGGTTCTCAAGCAAACACAAGGTAATTACTAGAAGGAGTCCCTTATTTTTTTTTCCTTCAGTGCTTGCTACTTAGTGTTCCTGCTACCAAAAAAGTCCCTCTTATAAGTGAAGCTGTGTATTCAATGAAGCAGATAGTGTACATCAGACTTATCAGAAAGAAGTGCTAATTTATGTCAAGGAAGTGTCATAGGGGTTAGAATGGTTCCATTCTGGAGACATCTCTCCCCTTGCTCACAGGATCCATACAGATGATTGTGTTATGTTATATTATATTAATCATATTAATCATATTATATTATATTAGCCTGCTCTGGCAGGGGGGTTGGACTCAAAGATCTTCAGGGTTCCTTCCAAGCCCTGACATCCTGAGATAAGCCCTTTTGGGGAGGGATCATCTTCTCCTATAAAGATTTTCATAGGGTACCCTCACCCTGCATAGGTCTCATGAGGATGTCACAAGCTGGAAACCAGGCACAGTGTCCAGAGCAGTTCTTCAGAGCACAACAATGTTGGATTCATACTCAGTACTTTTTTTAAAATATATATATATGTTTTTTAACAGTGCTAGAAACCTGTCTTCAAGTGGCTCACTACCACCACGCCTACACCTAGGTTTGTATCCTGCATTCCTGCATTTTTGTACCAAAAATGACTGAGGCTTGAAAAGCAATTTTGGTGTCATTAATAGAATATTTTTTTTTTTTTTTCCTAAGGATGTTTCAGTTTCAAGTGGAACAGAAAACTATCAAGTTACTGAAAGACATCTTGTGTAGCCTAGTCTGAATCTAAAATGCTTTTTTTTTCCACATGCAGTTTGTGCTTACTGCCTAGTAAGCCATTGTCAAGACTGCTTATAGGCACCTTTTTCAGCAGAGCTAATGCTTCAGGCAGCTGGGCAACACTACCTGCAAGTTACTCTCACATCCCAATGCTCTTAAAAAAGAGAAAAAGCACTTTTCATGTGAAGTATGCTGCATATTTTTCTTGTAATAACAAGAAAATTAGAGGAAGCTTAGACATCAATAGCTTTGTAAATTAAGTTCCCACCTGTGGTAACAGCTGCCAGTATCTTACAGTGCCATCTTTTAGTTTCTACATGGCAAGGGGGCAAGGAACACAAACAACATGACTTCAGTCTCTATAGAAACTGGAGATGCTCTCCACTGAGTAACTGTGGTACAGAAGCTAAAAAGCTGTAACCTCTACTTCAAGTTCATCTGATTTTAAGGAAGCCTGAACTGTAAGAGTTCAGTTCAAGTCCTTGTTCATGAAGGATGATGTTATGTCAAGATCCTGGTTCTCATAGTAGCCTAAATCTGATGTCAAATCAATTCCAAATGTCTCTGTATCAGAGGGACACAAATTCTTCATGCTCATAAAGCTCAGGATTGCACACCCTGCATCTGCAAATCTTATTTTTTTCTGGTTTTAACTTGATTTCTGCTTTTGTGTCATTGAAGGCAACAGCAGGTCTCCCTCCAGAGGCTCAGCTGACATAAGACCTCCACTGCCAATTCCCAGCAGACAGCCTGTTCACCCAACAACCACGGGGGAAGATGAGGTACAAACATCACCAGTATAAAGCAGAACTGCTAAACACAGCAACTGTCCTGATTTTGAAAGAGAATGTTTTTCAGAGTTGTTTTTCTAGTTAGAAGTCACTCTCAGGATGCTGGTAGGTGCTTTCAGTTTCCTTTTCTATGGCAAAATTTAGGGCCTCTGAATTTGTCTTCACCAAGAAAAACAGAAAAACCCCAGTAAGAATAAAACCAAGAAAATGCCTGTTTACTGGGTTGCTTGTTTTGCATAATTGCTTTCAATCAGCATTACATGTTAGTTTTCCTTACCTAAAACCTTGCTGAGTAAAGAATTCAAACCCTTGAGGTGCATTTTGGCTTCAAATTTCTTTAAATATGACAAGTGTAGAGCAAACCTCTCCTGGGCAGCCATACATTGTATATTCACAGGAAATCTGTGAATCATCCTCTCAGCTGATAGCTTAAAAAAATGACAAACAGAATAATTAAAAAACCAAACCAAATCAATCAAAGTCCCACAATACCAAAAGCACAACAAAATAGAGAAACAAAATGAAGAAAAAAGGATGGTGGTGTCCCAGACAGACAAAAGGGAAGTTGTCACTTAAATCCTTTTGACTGCAAATGTTTACAAATATCTGGTTTCCTAGGTTTTTTTTCAGACACTTTATAGCTAGGTCTGTAATATTTACAAGTTTATCCTAGTAAGCAAGTAACTTAAAAGCCATTTAGTGCCACTCACCATATGGGAATATATATTAGCCCGATCCCTTGGAAGCTCATCCCTTCAGATATTCTGCACAGAAAACTAAATATTCTCATCATAATAACCCATTGAAATTTCTCTCAGCTCATTTCTATGTTGTTAACATCCCAAGGTAGTTCCCAGCCAGCTGACTCTTTCCTCTCTCCCCAACACCAGGGGTCGCTAAGCGATGCCTGGTACGCTGCCGACGTGAGCAGAGGAGAGGCAGAAACAGCTCTTCGGAAAATCAACAAGGTACTCTTTCAATCCTCGGTGTTCTGCCCACCTCCCAGCCTCAGGGCATTGGGAAGAGAGAAGGTAAACAACGGGGTGAGGTTATAGCCCCTCTATAGACATGCAGAGTGAGGGATTCACCTTGGATGTCTTTACCCAAATTAAGGTTACCCATCCCAGCTAAGGAAAACATGCAGGCTGCTGTTTTCCACAGTGCAAGAGAAGACATTCTGCATCTCCAGAGAGCAAATTCACCTTGCTTTCCTTAGAAACCTGTTCTCTGTCTTGAGCTTGAAGGAGAGGAGATGAATCTCCCTGTTTTCTATGCCGTATTTACCAGCAGAACAAGGTGCAGGTGCAAAGAGATGAAACCCAGGCTTAGCTGTGCATGTGGAGATGAAGCAAACTGCATCCCATCACTATGGGAAATCTGCTTACCCTTCAGAGCACATGTGATGAGCTGAAGAGGACATGTGCAGCATCTCATGACTGTCCAGCATCCCATGACTGTCCAGCTCAGGTCCAGCTTCTAACAGCACATTTGGTGCTTCAGTGGAAGCCCTGTTAAAACAGATGAGAAATTAAGAAAAGCAGAGAAGGGAAGTGAGGCTTTTGCTTTGGCAAAGTCACACAGTCACTATTTTAGGCTGTCTGTAAATAGATCACAGAGGAACCTTGACTGGCACTTACCAGAACCAAATTTCTCTTCTGTTGAAGTGACAGGAGGTTTGGCTGTTGATGTTTTACTTCTCCCTGTAAAGGAATCTCTGCCTCATAGAAAACCATTCCTCCCTTCCCTAAAAATCTGCTTTTCTGTCAGACAGGAAAGTTTTAAGTAGAGAACTGGAAGATAAAACATTTGACAAAGGTTTTATCTGTTTAATATTTATTTATTTGACAAACAAAAAAAAAAGACCTAAACTCTTTAAAAGTGCATTTTCTCTAACCAGGAGGAAAAAGATTTCAGAAACTAAAAACCACTGAAAAACATGAGTGTAGTTAAGGGTAAGGTTGCTACACTGAAAAGCAGCAGTGTAGTTAAGGGTAAGGTTGCTCTGCTGGCCTAACCCCATTTATTTGTCATCTCTGATTTTTTTCCTCTTTCACAGGATGGCACATTCTTGGTCAGAGACAGCTCAAGGAAAACTGTTACTCATCCATATGTACTGATGGTGTTGTACAGAGACAAAGTGTACAATATCCAGAT
Source organism: Ceyx melanurus (assembly GCA_024611195.1). Lineage (NCBI taxonomy): Eukaryota > Metazoa > Chordata > Aves > Coraciiformes > Alcedinidae > Ceyx > Ceyx melanurus. The sequence goes on from JANHGL010000649.1 coordinate 19,730, forward strand.
TCGTTACCAGGAGCAAAACCACATCTATGTGTTAGGAAGTGGCTTAAAAGGAAAAGAGGTATGATGTGTTTTTCACACTACTTCCCTTCATCTCAAGGGAAATAATCTCTCCTGTCTCAGTCCTAAGTGTCAGGCTGCTTAGTCTGGCATCTGTTTCACTCCAGTGGAATTCTGTTTATTGTCTCAGTTTTCCTGATAAAACATGTTGCTGCTGGAAATAAAACCAGATTCTCCTTGGGTAACAAAGGGATGACCTTCCAATGCAGCTATCAGAAACCCACATGTCTCAGTAGGGAATGTTTGAGACCAGATAAGGGAAGCAGGCAGCTGAGAGCAAATTCCTAGCTGCTATCTTTAGTGTTTTGCTCCCAGCCTGCTGGGAGTTTCCTTGGATCCAGGAGCACTGTGTTGGATTTACTGGAGCAGCCAGTGCAGTTCTCATTGAGTCACAACTCTCTGAATTGATCAGTCAGCTTCTTGAACTTCCAGACATGATGGTCCTGTCAAGCAGAACAACACCATGGTGTGTTAACCAGGCCAAGACTGCAGAAATTCACTGTACAACGTTGCAGTGGGTTGGGCACACATTGGATTAATGGTTCCTATATGGTTTAATAAATGAATAATTTTTTGGTTTTACTGATTACCAACAACTCTGACATTTTTGCCATTGCCTTCTCATTTTTACCACCCCACAGGACTTTTCCTCTGTAGCAGATATCATTGATTACTTCCAAAGGACACCTCTCCTTCTGATTGATGGAAAAGACAGAGGTTCAAGAAACCAGTGCATGTTAAAATATGCTGCAGGGCATCTTTAAATGAGACCTTAATGAAGATCACACACAGTACTGGAGCCTACCAAAGTCTGCAAACATCACAATGTTTCCTTTCTCAGCAAAGTAAAATCATGAAGTCATGAAAAATTTGTAAAAGTCATTAAAATTTCATTTAAAATAAAATGGAGAATGTTCTTTTTTTTAATATTCCTTAAATGCAGTACTCTATAAATCTAATTTTTCTACATGGTTCCTAAATTTCCAATGTATGTTCCTAAATATCCAATGTGTTTATTACTGTCCACTAATCATACAGAACATGAGAATTAATGTGTTTATCTTCCTGAAATGAATTGCATGCCAAAATAGAGAAGTAAATACCAATACAAATCTGTTTTCATAGGAAGATTATAATAATTTAAAATATAATAATTAAAAATAAGCTATTTTTTCACACCAGAACTGCAGCAGCAATTATATTCTGTAAAGAAAGTAACACAGAGTAGATCCAAACTTTGGCAAAGTTGAGGAGTAAATAAAAGATTTAAAATAACCTTCCCCCCCCCTCCAGTCCACTCTCTGATAAACTTAACAGTCAAGACCTGTGTCTGTTTTATTCAGCTATAAAGGTGTCTTTGGTCACAGTTTACTAGAAAAGGAAAATGTCTTCAGCAATCATCTTTTCTGCCATAAGATAATGAGATTTCAGAAACAGTTTAAATAGTTATGGTTTGTAAATGCTCTCTTCCTTTCTAATATATTTAGCTAGAAGCTGGAATTCTGAGTTAGGGAACCGCATTTCAGTGCAACTATGAGGAAAAAGAAAAAACATTAAAAATAAAATGTTATCAGTTCTCCAGCTGATAAAACCTGCTTCTAGCCCAATATTTTTTCAAAGCTCACCAGCAATCCTGTGAAAGAAAAGTCAGTTATAATGTCTGATTTTCAGAAATGCTAAAATTAAGGACAACATTTCCCATATTACCCCTGGCTCTGGGAGCTGGAGGCTGGAATTTTATTCCATTGCACTGCCTTGAAAATATGACAACACAGAAATACTTCCTAGGGATTTGTGTTTTATTTGTTTTCAAACATCTCTTTAGTGAAAGGGAAAGAAGATGTAAACCAGTGTAGCATTATAACACTAAATTTTTTATTTTCCAACAGAGTAAATCTGGATTTGGTAATTCAGAAAGCTATATATTGTCTGTGAATAAACCCACACCTCAACATTCAAACGTGTCCACAAGTCAAGTGTGATTGAATATGAACAAAAATGCTGCCTACTCAACTTTTTGGCCCAGAAGATTTCAGGAGAGAGTATTTAGACCACTAACTCTTTGGCTCTTTTGTTGCTAGATGTTGCTAGAAAGCCACTGCAGAAAGCAGAATGGAAGTACTTTCAGTTTTCCAGGAGTTGTGTGCTTTCATCCCCTCCCTCAGCAGCATTTTTGGAGTGAGGAAGTTGTGGTTCCTCCTTCTCTGGCTAGTTCTTGTCCTGTTCCCTGGAGTGCAGCTGAGATGAGAGAGCAACCACTTGACTTGAGGGAATTTAAAGTCTTTTGCTGCTGTTCCAAAATGGCTTTGCTTAAAAGGAGACAACCTTGTGGAAAAACCTCATGGGCACTTTCCTGACCTTTCTAGTTCATTGTATCAGTCTTTCCAGCCCCCGTGGGCTTCATTTGGGAAATCTGGTTAAAAAAAATCCTCTGAAAATCAATAACCTGCTTAGAGCATTATTCCACTCTACATTTTCTGTTTAAAATAAAAATAGCCTAACTGCAGGAAACTCTGTGACCATCTCACCCTTCAAACTGAAGCAGCATTAATAGAAGATAACACATGAAAATGAATATTATTACTTAATCTGTCAAACTCCAAGTTTTTTCTTCAGCTTCCCTTAAATCTTTGGCCCTCATAGGATGGTTGAAATTCAAAATAAGGTCACAAAGCAGTAGCTGGCTCTCCACTGAAAGACAGAACAGGGTAATGTCGTGGTATTTATTGTGCTGAGTGTTAATTTCTATACAGCATTTCTAGAACTGTTCAGCTATCAACACTCTCAAAAATGTGAAAGGTTGCCTTGTTTTGTTTCCTTCGAGTGGGTTAAATAAAGCTTAGTATTAGCATATAGGGAATATTTCAATTAGGAAACTATTACTGTGTCTGCAAAGGACTAGCTAACAGATTTTTTTTCCACGTTTAGCTAACATTCCATTTCCGTGTAACTACCATTCAGTTCGTTTTTCAAAATAAAAGAGCAACTGCATTGCTTCATCAGATTAAAACTCAGCTGTACACAGAAAAAAACAAGCCATTCACAACACATTTTAAGCTCAGAATTACCATTTAGTTTCTTCAGCTCATTGGACATTTCCTCAACGTTTTTAATCGCAGCTTCGAGGTTAAACTTCCGACCCGTGGCAGCATTTTTGAACATCTGTGTGAAACAGAAAGGAAACACAACTGGCAGTATACATGTGATTTTTAAACCCAGTAATCCTGCTAAGCATGAGCTCTATGATTTTTTTATAATTAGATTCTTCTAGAATACTGTTTTTACCAAAATTTCCCTCTTTATATAATTAACCATTCAGATATGGCAAATTTTAACTACCAAAGGCAAATACCAAACAAGCTTTATATTTTATCTGTTCCTTACTTCTTTTAAAACAAAACAAAACACCAAATAAACATCAACAAAAGCAGCAATGAAACGAATCATTGTTTCCTCTCCTATGGAAATGATCACTCAATGTTCATTCAACCACAAGATGGAGCTATTGTGACATTAACACAGGTAAAAAACCTAAATGTCATTATTAGCTCTGAATATTAATGAACTTGCTAATACCTGCCCGGGAACATTTCTGTCTCTATAGGTAATTATTTTATAATGTTCTTTGCTTGTTTTGGAGATCATAGTCCTTCCCTTTAACATGTCATTAAAAAAACCAACCAAAAAGTGGGACAATAAAGACTCTGCTCACAGGCATTTTTTTCTATAGAAAAATATTAAAGGAAAAACTTTGCAGAAATCGTGTTTTCTGGCCTTGTTATAATCTCTCTAAAAATAATCTGGAACAGGTTCTGGGTGGTTCATAAATAATACTGTGTACAACACCTCAGCACACTGGGAAATAAGACTTAAAAAAATGGAACATACATTGAACATGGGTTCTTTGTCCAAGTCTCTCTTCCCTTTAGACAGTGGCTTTGTACTGAAGTCACCAGTCAAAGATCCTAAAAATGCAAAACAAAAGTTTTTATGGTGATAATAAAAAAGTTATTATGGTGATAATATGGAGGGAGGTTGGACTAGATGATCTTCTAGCTCCCTTCCAACCCCTGACATTCTGTGATACTGTGATTATGGAGTAATATATAGAATGCATATGTACATATATCAAATATACAATAGCATTTGATAAACATAATGACTAGACTTGTTAATTAGTGTTAATTGAAAGCAGAGTCTAAAGTGTCAGGGTAGCAGAGTAGTGATGAAATACCAGATCCCTGGGCTCCTTCTTCCCCCATTCTCTGCTCCTTGAACTTCAGGATGCCCTCAGGCAACTTTAAGTGTATGACTTCACTGCAAAGCAGTTTCAACACTGAAACAAAGGGGAAAAAAGGATTTCTTTCACCCTGATAGTGTGCGTGCTCAGAAGAGGAGCAGTGAAACGAAGGCAGCCCTGCTCTTTGCTAAAAGGGCAGAGAAAAGAGCGTGGCCCAGTTCTCTCCCCCAGCAGGCCTGGAGGAGAGCAAAGGCTACTGGAGGGCTGGCAGGTGGGACCAGCACCCTGCTCAGGAGCAAATCCTTCTGATGTCCACCCCAAAGTGTGCACTGAGCGAGCCCCACAAGCCTTGAGGAGCTGCCAGTTGCCAGAGGCTGCCCTGAGGGAGCCTCACAGTCAGGCTCAGCAGGCAGGAAGCATGGCAGCTGCCTCCCGGGCTGCTCAGGCCATGGGGACAGCACCGTCCTGTCCTGTCCTGTCCTGTCCTGTCCTGTCCTGTCCTGTCCTGTCCTGTCCTGTCCTGTCCTTGGGGTGCTTCATTGGCAGCTACACCTCTGGAGAGCCAGAAGCACTGGCACTACCCCATCATGTGTATAGAGCCTCACATCTCCCAGCATGTTGGCATCCAAGGGCCTATTGGGCACACAAGGAACAACTTGTTCCCAGTGAGGGTGCCAGAGCCTGGCAGGGGCTGCCTAGGGAGGTTGTGGAGTCTCCTGCTCTGGAGACATTCCAG
>JANHGL010000650.1:3316-21931 GCA_024611195.1 Ceyx melanurus
AAGTCCTTTTCTGCAGAGCTGCTTTCCAGCTCCTCATCCCCCAGCCTGGATGGATAGTGAGGGTTGTTCTGACCCAGCTGCAGGACCCTGCACTTGCTCTTGTTGAACCTCATGAGGTTCCCCTGGGCCCACCTCTCCAGCCTATCCAGGCCCCTCTGGATGACATCCCCTCCCTCCAGCCTTTCCACAGCACCACTCAGCTTGGTGTCATCTGTAAGCTTGCTGATGGTGCTCTCAATCTCAATAGGTGCAGAAATAGCACCCAATTTTCTGAACATCCTAAAATGACAGATGACTCTACTACTTCCAGATCGGAGTAGCCTGTGTCTGTCATATATGTGTCCTTTATCAATTACAAGCTTATACACCACGGGCCAGTTTGCTGCTTGGCACAGCTTTATCTGTTGCTGCTGTACAGTGATCTCAAACAATAATATTTCCAAGTAGGGAAATCTGTAATGAAGACAGAGTCTGAAAAACAAACACAACACAAATACCAAAGGGATCTCACTGGAGAAGCGAGGGCTTTGGGAGTGTCCCTGATTGCAAGTGCTGGGTGATGTTCAGATGAGCTGTGCTCTTTCCTAGAGTAGCCTTTCTTCCCTTTTTAGGTCATTTTCTTTCTTGTAAAGATACAGAGAAAGTTTTACTGCAATTTCTAAATGTTTGTTCTAATTATAGAAAAGAGCAAGGCAGCACAGGGTACAGTCTTGCTTGTAAAAAGGAAAACAATATTATGTGGTAAGCTGATTTGGATGAATTTGTGATTTGGGTAAAATGTTCATTGTTGGAAAATTTAGGTAGCCTATGTTTCTTCAAAAAGATTGAATTAAATATTTTAAAAACCCTTACTTTAATGCAAGTAATTTAAGACCACTGTTTTAATTTAAAGTTGATGCCATTGATTAATATCAATATTAGTCTAAGCTAATCAGTGATCTGTGGATCCAAACCTTTTAATTGTAGTCTAACTGTCCTTTTGATAATTTTGACAAAAGTATGAACTAATGCTTTCACTGTGTGATCTAATTTGACACTACAGCAGCCAAGAAAAGGAAATATGAGATTTTGCCTTTATAGGCTGAATACTAAAAAAAAGACTAAGCAGTTTCAGAACGTGTTACCAGACAAGCACTGCTAGTCTTATTTTTTAATTTTCAGTGCTGTGTGAGAGCAGCAACAAACTGCATGAACTGGTTTAGCTGCCTAGTGCTAGTAGCAGCTTTCTACAAAGACTGAGCTACAGAACTTCCGGGACAACTGACCATTTTAGGAATTATATTGGAAAATTACGTTGTAATAATAGATAGGACACTACAGGAGATTGTTTTCACTTTTGCACACAGTTTTGTATGGTGTATTTCCTTAAAAAAAATAGTTTGTTATTTTTAGAGGTAACTAGGCAGCATAAATATGCAATAATATTACAGTAAATACTGCAGGAACACAAACAGAAATCACTGTTCTGATAGGCTTGGGGTTTTTTTTTCAAAATCCAATAAAAATACAAAGTCATCTCTGCATCCTTCCTAGCCTCAAATGTTTTTTGAGCTGGAGAAATTTTTTTTATTAAAAGCTCCTGTTTAGTTTTCCTTATATGACCAACAGCATTTCAGAAATTCACATACAGCATTAGAAGGCAAAACATTTGTCACAATCTTTAAGATCATAATATCAATTCATTATAAGTTATGTATAATGTACTATTCTCAAGATATAAATGACTAAGTTATTGATCTTGAATTCAGGAATAATAAAAATCCAATTGCTGTTGTGTAAAAGGTGAGAGAATGCACTTGTTAGTTGCTGAAGCAATCATGGGAAATAAAGTTAAACAAAAAAAGCTTCTTCTCAGTATGCTCTTAAGAAATACATTTTCTAGCTCCAGAGCTTACTGAGACTTAATGTATAGCATTAAACAAAATTGAAGGCTTGCAGAAAATTCTTCTGGCTAGCTTTTAAGAAAGTCAGAACCAATTAATTTTATTATAATTAAACAGCTTTGTTCCCTTTACTGCTTGAATTAAAAGAAAAAAATTAAATATAGACAAACTGAGGTAAACTGTCCCTCAAGACAGGACCTGTAAAAGAGAAAATAAAACATAGGATGAAATATAGTGATGATTATTCAAGTATACAATTCTCCTTCATTATTACATGCTTCCCATAATACAAAAAATCCAACTTATTGATGGCTGACCTTACCGATAATTTTCTTGCACCAATTACATTAAAAACTAATAACAATTTAAGGCCTTTTTCTTAAAACTGAAATTGTTTGGGTTTGGTGGTTTGTGGGTTTTTTTGGGATTTTTGTTTTGTTTTGGTTTGGGGTTTTTTTTTGTCTGTGTATTTTTTGTTTTCATTTTTGTTTTGTTTTGTTTTTAATTCCAAGTTATCTTTAGACTAATATTATGTAAAGTGTCAGAAGAAAGAAAAAAAAAAGAAACTATCCTGCTTCCTACCTGACAATCCCACCACACACAAAACAGAAGAGGTTGTATGATCAGCCAAATCTAATAAAGAAGCAAATAATAAAGAATTAAGAAAGGAATAAGAAAAGAAGTTAAGAATAAAGAAAATTAAGAAGCTCAGGTGTGTAGCAGTTGTATGGACTCCATTTTCTTCTTTCCTGGTATGAGCATGTCCCAGTATCATTGTATCAATCCAATCCATCTCTGCTCCTTCCCCAGCTTCTTGGTTTCAGGTAGTTACCAGGTTTTCAACCACATGTTTCTTGTTTCTCTTTCAAAGAAACTTGATTTCAGCTGATTTGGCAAGCTTCACTGAATTCACTTACCTGACACACAGATAATCCTCACTGAGAAACCAACTCTGTGTTCATCCAGCCGTAGAGAAAACCATGAAAATAGGAACTTCCATCCAGCAAAGAGTGTGTAAACAGCCTGCAGCTTAGCAACCTTCCACAGCTCATGGCAGCAGCTCGCAGCCAGAAGATGTGTATGACATGCTTTGGAGACTAGGTCACAGACAGGGGACTCCTACTACTTAATTTGGTGTGTGTATGTTGCTGTGCACCATAGTGACCTGTTTCCACTTGAGCTCAAGTTCTCCCCCAGATGCCTTCCCATCAGCACAGGCAGTCCCTTAACATGGTCCCTTGGCTACCCAGAAGCCACAGCTGGCTGTTCAAGAGCTGTACCTGGTCCCTACATCACCACCTGACCACTTCTCTTTTTTTTTTTTTTTTTATTTTTCATCTTTTTTGAAGGAATAATGGAGTTTGGAGATCAGCTGAAAAAAAGATCAGTTGTGTTAATGAATAATATTACAATAGCCTTTGAAGCACAATATGTACTTGAAATAGACTCCTTGTGGTTACACTTCTATTACACATACATACTACGTTGTCTTGGACAGCTATGAGCACACTTCTATTTTCACATTGCATCTTTCTCAGTCCTTTTTTCTTCTTACTGCATGGAAATATTACACAAGCTGTCTGAAACATGTCTTCTCTCTCCAAAGTGGTTTTAAGTTTACTGAAAAGTAGCACTTAGATCTCATCGTCCTACCTACAAGACTCCTTTTTGGTTTGCTTGCCATCTGCATATTTACATAGCACAATATTCTCAAGCTAAGGTCGTTATGGAAGGCTTAGAGCTATAGAAAATATTGTTGCTAAAATATTATCTATTAATATATCTATTCTGAGATAAACCTAAACGGAAAAGTTCAGAGATTCACAGATGAGTAACAGGCATTAATTTGGCCAAAACTGAATAGTTCTTGAATATTGTGACCTCAAATTCAGGTAAGTGGAATTCTTTTCTTAAAGTATCAGAATTAGTTTTATGTCATTGCAAAATCGTTGGCTTGGAAACCCGCAGAATAAATTTTACTCTGATCTCTGATGGAACTAGTTCCGTGCAAACTTCAAGCCTTCTTCGAGTTCCTGCTAGCCAACTATCCTTCGTGGCACGTAGGACTTTCATAAACACGTGTAGTAGAATATCACATTCCAAGCTCTCAAGAGCTTATTTGCATTTACAAAAAACAGTTCTTCACACTGCATTTAATGAGTATTTTGAATTTATTATTGATTACAGCTATCCCAGTGGTTAAATTTTAAGGAGGAAAAGGGAAAGGGAATAGAGCTATTAGGCTGGTGTGGTTGTGTGATGAGCAGTTACTAGATTTCCTTTTCAAGTATCCACTTTTCAAATGACTTCAACTGAAAGCAGCAATTAACCTCTGTATTTTGAGTTCTATTGTAAGTATAAATATGCTAATAAAGTAACTTTTTTTTACCTTAGCAAGCAAGGATACCAATACTGTTCACTACCCTGATGGTGTATAAACAACACACAAAATAATGTATATTCCTCAGCATTTCCAAATGATTTAGGTGTGGTAACTCCATCTATTCTTTTGATAATCATTGCTGCTGAGAGGAGCAGTGCTGACTGTTGTACAGTTGCTCTTCACCAGAAACAAAGGCAAGTACTGTTGCAGTGTGACACAAATTTCTTTAAGCAGCAAATAGCAACATCCTCACCAATAGCCTCTGCAACAGCAATAGCCTCCTTACTAAGCTAACACAGATTCTTATACTGTTATCTCCATAACTCATAACAACCTCATTGGCTCATCTGTTGTGCCTTTTATGACTGTGTTGTTCTATTGTTACTTCTTTGTCTGCTTGCATTTCTTGCTGTTTCCTTCTTCAGCAACCCCCTTAATTCTTGTTTATCTCTCTTGGCTGGGAACTTCTCTATCTGAAAGGCAAAGCTGCAACTTTCCAGAGCTGCTCTCCAACAGATCAGCCCCCAGCCTGGACTGATCCATGGGGCTGTTCTTCCACAGATGCAGCACTTTGCACTTGCTCTTGTTAAATTGCATTAAATTTCTCCCTGCCCATCTCTCCAGCCTGTCCAGGTCTCTCTGGATTGTTAATCCCATCTACACTGATGTAAAAATCCAATAGGCTAGCATTTAATGAAACAGAGGGAAACAGAAGTGGCAGCAAATATGCTGGGAGAGTGGATTTGGCAATGATGGGATCACTGACAGTACAGGCTAGGTGTTAGCTCCTAGACTATCCCACGGCAATTCCTCAAAGTATTTGTGAAATAATGTGTCATTAGATAATCTATGGTAAATGACCAGATAAATTCTTTCAGTCTTCTCCAGCTGCAAAACATAACACGTCTGTTAACACTATCATGTCTCAGTTGATTAACGGGCAACTCATTATGCTGCAGTAGTTTGCAATTATAAACTATGAGATCACTTATTGCTGGGAGCAGGTAACTCCAGTATCATGGATGAGTCCCCAGGTAATGATGTGCAGCTCGTAATGTTCTTGGCACTTTCTTTCCTGACGTTACTTACAGCTTGTGCAAAACTCTAAATTACCTCCATGGATGCAGTCACTGCAACCTGATAGGCTGCATTAAACTTTGAAGAAAAACATTCTCATGTGATCTTCACATAAACATGAAGTATTTGCTCAAGATCCAGAGTGGTACAGGAACGCTTCAGCTGGCACCTGTTAACTCTTCCCTGCTCTGTTAGATCATCACAACTGCCAGGGAACACTCAACTGCTTTGTGTGTTGTTCTCGAGAACTACCATCATTAATTAAGATGATCATCCAACTTCTGTCAATGAAGAATGACTTAAAGTTCAGAAAGAATGTTGCAAAGGCAGGCTGTGCCTTACCTCTCTCAACAGCAGTGCTTCTGAAACCCACTTTTGCTGAAAGCATACCTGTGGTCAGAGCAAAATGAAAGACTGCTTACAGTTTATCTTGACTAATTGTCAAGGCTTAAATCATTCCATATTCTCCACCTATTTTGAAGATTTCTTAATGACATTTAATTTCACCTATAGATGTTTCATCCAAGCTTGTTTAACACAGATATAAACAAGGTAACTGTTTCACACAGGTTTCTCTGTATTAATCTGGCACCAGTTAGTGTAGTGCAGTAATTTAACATGATTCCTTCCATGAGGAGAGGAAGATGAATGCAAGAGAGAACTCAGAAGCAGCTCTCATAATGATTATGATGTGAGAAACAGCACCGTATTACTGAATATTCTTTCTCTGATTTGGAGACAAGACAAATGGATCTTCCACGTATGAAATGCCCTAATCATTCAGCTGTTACTCTGAACATCTGTATTGTGCTTGCTTTCTTGATGTAAAACAACAAAAAGTTTGTGTTTCATTCCAAAGCAGAAGGAAAATACAGATAAAATCATCATGGTCAGCCTTGTACCTCAGCCTCCCAAAGCCCTTCCATGTTCTTTCCAGCTTCCAACCCCCACTGGAAATGGAATAAACATGCACATGGACCACACAGCTCAAGTAGCCTTCCAGTAACTACAGATCTTTTCCTACACACAAACAATTTCTGCTTTTGAGTGGAGACAAACACATTTGAGAAACACAGAGGCAAAAAATGTGAAGTGCTTTCTAATGTTTTTTTTCCTGGTGTTTGACCTGGACTGGCTGCCAGACACCAACCCATCTCCTCTTCACTGCCTCACTTCAACAGGACAGGGAGGAAATAAGATGGAAATGCTTGTGTGTTGAGACAGGGAGATCGCTCACCAATTACCATCACAGGCTGAGGAGAGACAAGTGGAGTCACCATGGGCTTCTCCACAGGCTGCAGTGGAATCTCCAATGTGGTGCCTGAAGCACCTACTCCTTCTTCACTGACCTTTGGTGTCTGCAGGACTGTTTACCTCACATTTCTCTGTCTTCTCCCATAGCTGCTGCACAGCTTTGTTGGTTTTTTTTTTTGTTTTTGTTTTTGTTTTTTTTTACCTTTTCTCAAATGCTTTCACAAAGGCACCACCAGCTTCATGGATGTGCTCAGCATCAGGTCCTTTACACACCCATCTAGAACTGTGCTCACCGTGGAGCAACCCCATGTCTCTTCCCAAGGATTTTCCCACCTCCAGCCCCCAAGTACCAAACCCTTTTGTCATAGAAACCCAGCACAGTCCAGTTTGGGATGAAGTATGTCTGACACCCTCAAGGAGGAAAGCCTCAGTCTGGATGCACATACCTTAGGGTGAATCAGGTGGAGGTAACTCCTGATTTCAGTGGCAGCAAGACAATGTCCCATAGGGAACATTTACATGGGGAGGAGGAAAGTACCTTGAATAAACAGAATCTGCCATAAAGGTGAAATTTTCTAGTATCATTCAATGGAAACCACAGCCACCAAAAAAGCTTGTTGGCTTTAAAAGAAGCAGGCAGATTGGGCACATGCTCAAAAAATTGTCTTCATGAAGGCACAAGATCAGATGAACCTGGTGGTAATTAACAGAGATGCAGAAGCATCAAGTGAATCAAGTACTTGAGTAAACTTTCCTGCAACATGACTGCAGACTTAGAGAACAGCCCTTCCTGCTGTGTAAAAGGCTGCTAAATTAACTTTTAATGAACTCTGAACAGCTTCCCACTCTCAGTGCACACTTGATAACCAAGGAACTGTGTCCCACCCAAGCCCTGAAGAGAAAATTTTCAACTTAACCAAAGCAAAGTTGCTAAATTTTTGCCTTTCTATTGACTTGCCACACTTTCCCAACAAACGCTGTTTATATATAGAAATAGAATTTTTCTAGTTGTTGGGGGTGGGGTCTGTGATTTTCTGGGGGGGGGTTGTTTGGGGTTTTGTGTTTTATGTTTGTTTTTTTGTTTGTTCATTTTTGTTTGGTTTTGTAGATTATTTTTTTTCTAGTTGGTTTGTTTGGCTTTTAACTTTTAATCTAAATACCTCTGTGTTTATCCAAAATGCTATCAGCTGAAAAATATGTTTCTAAATTGCAACTGCAGTTAACTGAAGACCAAGTCCCAGGTCAAACCTCATTAAGGGGCACAATTTCCTGTTTGCTGCAGAGGACTCCAGAACTAGGTGCAGAACATAACTATATAATCACAGTACTAAAGAGTACATCATACTCAGAAGATTACAAATGTAATGATCAAACATTAACACTTCTGAATGAAAGCCAATATATATTTGTGCCAGGTCATTGACTGTTCATTTGCTAACTGGTCATATAATCAGATTAATTTTGTTCTCCAGCCTCCCCACTTTGTTGGGATGTTCACGTGAAACCCAGCAGAATTATATCAATTTAATTCACAGTAAACTTGAAAATAGCTTTTTTTTTTTTTTTTTTACATGCTTGAAAACATACCTTGGTGGGGGGGTGAAGCAAATCTTAAAAGCATAAGTTACAATCTGTTTCTTATATTCTATTTATTTAATATATTTTAAAATCCTGAGTTCACTAGTACATCATGACACTGTCAAACTGAAATAATTTTGTAAACATCATTGAAACTTTTCCTGCTACTCTTTTTCTGCAGTTCATTCATATGAAATATGTAAATGCCAACACACCTTAGGATGGAACCAGGCACCAGGACACTGAAATATCCTCAAGGAAGAAATCACATTCTTCACATTGTTTCCACAAATCTGGCCTTATGCAAATTCACACCTCATTCATTTCTACATTTTTTTTTAATTATTTTTCTGTATTTTGAGGTTAAAATCACAGACGCTTATACATTTTTTTTCTACTACCTGAGGCTATGACCACTTGGCATACCTGCTTAGGATTGGTTTGTCAAAATGGCACAGATGTGGTCTTTGCTGTCAAATTTCATAGTGCATCTAATGATGATTAATACTATTTTCTCAACTGCCAGGCCATTAGCAAGCTATAGTGAATGGTATCAGTCTTCTTAGTCTACTCCTTGTATGCCCCAACATATTTTTGTTTCCTTTTTCTGGTAAATACTGATGGAAACCAAGCAGATGAACCCTCCATATCCAAAGGACCCTATTTTTTCTATATTCTCAGCAAATATTGGAGAGGCTGAGAGAGCTGGGGCTCTTTAGCCTGGAGGAAACTGAGGGGGGAGCTCAGCAGTGTCTCTCAAGATGGAGCCCATGATCAATTAAAGCATGTGAGAGCTCAAGTAGCAGCAAGGTAACTCCCTCTATCGTGGGATGATAAATCATCAATAAAACCCAACTGCAGCATGCACAAGTCTCATGAATACAGTTCCCCAGCAGAGTCTCTAGGCTGGGACTGGTTCCATTTGCTATTTTAAGGCCACTTCTCTGTTCAGTTTTCCTCTCCAGTTTGGATGACTGCACCAATATCCACCGCAGGGCAGTCACATTCTGAGAAGCCCATTCTTCAAACTATTCCATGTTACATGTCATAACTTTTTATAGATACTATCTGAATGCATTTTTTTTTTCTCAGTGCTGTAAACAGCCAATAGATTTTGCTCATCTGAAGATGAGCAGATGTCTGAACAGACAGTCTGACTGTAAGAATTTAAATCAGCTTGCTGTTATTACAGCAAGGATCAAATTCTCCACTGAACTGAAATCTCCTTTTAGGAGAGCACATTCACCATACAAGAGCCCATGAAGATAGCAAAAATATTCTTAGAAACACAAGCTAAAACATATGGGCAAATCCTATAGATCACTTTAAGCATTAAGAAAGTTAAAGTGAAACAAAAATATTTCCTTACACAGCAGAATATCTGATCCACTTACAGAGAGATAAAAACAAGAGGTCAACGTGGCCTGTTTAAAAAGCAAAATAGCCACAGGTTTGTGATGGCTGAAATTAAACCATGAGTTGGACCATGTTACTTGACATAGTTTGGATTAATTTATTACCAGATGTAAGTAGTATAGTTACATTTTTATTCATAAAGGCTATGAGCACATTCATATTAGCAAATGGCAGGGCAAAAGGTCCATTTATGAGCACACTTGTATTTTAATATTAATTATTTTAAGGTTTTGGTTTCTGTTTTGCCCTGACAAAGAGACTGCCCTACAACTCTCATTAAAAACTACCCTAAATTTTTGCTTCTGTACCATCTGAAGCAACAACTTTTGGAAGGGAATCTATGTTGCAGGATAGAGCAAAGCAATTGAAATATGTGTATAGTCTAAAAGTGAATTACCAATCTTCACACTGAAGCAAAAGCAAATATGTATTAATCTCTTCCAAATTATGCAATGTTTAAATGTTTGTAAATAGATTCCTTTATGTAACTTGATTTTTGAGTACTTACTGGCAGATGTTGAGCACCATGTTTGAAGACCAGAAGGCTTTTGCTAAGGCTTAAACAAAAGACAGAACCATACTAAAAGAGAAACTCCAAAGGTTTTATTAGGATTTCAACAGACATTGCAAAAAATATTGCATAATGATTGAAAACATAATATTTTAAACAAAGTAGCAATGTGGTATCAAGTAAAAGAAAGAGTGGAACAGCTCTCTATATATGCTGTAGGATGTACCAAGAAAGGGATTCAACATTTTTGAAATTCAAGGGCAAATGTGAATAAGCCACATTTGGATAGACTGACTATACACCAGAGATGTTTTACAATCTGCATAGCAGTGTAGAAAAAAAAAATAATAAAAAAAAGTTATCCTAGCTATGTTATATCCCTGCATTTGGAGCAGTTTACAAGGCAAAGACTTTGTTTACAACATTGACAGTTTAATAGCTCTGGATTCTCATAAAAATAAACTAATTTAACAAAAAAAGACTGTATCTACATTTGAAAACAAAAGTGCATGTTTTGAGAAATAGTGTTATTTCTTGAAAAGAACAGCAAGTAATAAAAAAAGTTCATTTTAATAGATCAACAACTGATGATGCTTTAGATGTAGATCTGCCTGTGCTACAAGCAAGGTTCTAGCAACACCAGATCCTCTAACTGAACACCTTCCTTTCCAGGCCACTGAGACACATCTCTGCCCACCACACTCACCAGAGTTCTGGGGAGTTACAAAGAATGCCAAGCACCAAAACCACCACATTGCCAACTAAAAAACAACAGTCACCCAACAAGGGTATTTTAAAGTAGATTTAGCCACGAACTACTCAACGTTCAGGATCCTTCCACTCACACAACTACTCTTGGACACTGGAGAGCAGCAGCAAGGAGCCATTGGAGCTAAAAGACAAGAATTGATGCTGAAAATCTGTTTCCTGCCTCGTACTGAAGGATTTTGTGGGTAATTTTCAATGCATTCAGAGAAGGTGGGTGCAGGGGGTGTTTAAAATCACTAAGTGATCCAAGTTGACATAGTCAGATTTGTGTATGAATCCAGATTCTCCTTTCCAAGTAACTCTGGTGACAGCTGAGAATTACTGCAAATGCTGCTAACTTCTCTAGAGGGTTTACTCCTTTTTTTCTCTCCAAACTGACAAAGAGCAAGTGTGGAAAGCGAACACGTAGTTTGAAGATCCCAGGCAGAACTCTTGTTCAAGCTCTTGTAATTTCAACTCATGGCACTGAAGAACTAGATTTATGGTTTTTTTCTGGGCACCTGTAAATACTTTGGATAGAAAAAGGCAGTGAATGTTAAGTTGGACCAGACCCAGGATGGGAAATGCACGGATACCAAAGTTGTGAACTGCAGCCAGACTAGCCATAAACAAGTGTCCAGTATGGAAACTATGAGTAATAAATTTAGCCATTTTTGTAAACATCTCCTCCTTAATAATCTCTTTTTTTTCCCTATAATGGAAATACGTATGTATTTCTTTGTTCCAAGGTCTGTTTTGTTTCTGTTTTAGCTTTGAGGCACAGTTGCTAAGTGCAACAGGCTAGACACCAACATTAACACAAACAAGTTGGAAAGTCCGTTCAAGTTATTAGTTTTATCAGGCCATTTTTCACGTCATGTATTCTCTGTTTACAACTGCTTTGTAAGGTCTTTTCTTATGGAACCTGGAAGCAAATTGGAGTTGTTTGTTTAACAGGTGTAACTGAACATACATTTCTGATATGCCTTATGCAATTAACAAATCATGTCTCATCTTATGAAGATGATACATTTGTTATACATACCAGTAATTTAAAATGCTCCTCAAAAAAGCAGCATTTTTATAGACGAATTAACAGAAAAGGAGACAATAAATCTCACAATACCATAGAACAGGCAAAGCCCTTTCATTAGCTGCATTATAAATTCGTATCTGTTCATCCCATACTTTGAAATTCTGACTGCTCAAGCAATTTCACCCTCAGCCAACTGCAGGACAAGGAAAAACATTTTAAAAAATTTATATCAATGTCATTATAGGTGTGAGAGTAAAAACTGGTATTCCATGTTTTTACGTCTGAAAGATTTGCTCCCCAAACTGAAATGCTAATAGTTCAGAAGAAAAATAATCGTTGTTGACATGTCAAAAAAAAAGAGAGTTGTACTTAAAATTAAGCTGCTGTAAATCTGAGTTGGAGAAGATCATTCTTAAAAAAATACTAACTAAAAAAAAAGCTGATCCTAGATGACCTGTTTACCAGGAAGAGCACTAAACTGATTTCATGAAACAGTAAGTGTTTAAAAGCTCTTTGAAACATCTACTACAAAGTTGGGAATTCTTCCTTATCATTCAAATATTTGGATTATTATTTGTTAAAAAAAATAGACCAAATACAGAAACTTCATTTGGTGAAGATTTTGTCTCAATACAGTGTTTCCTATCTAAATGTGCATACCATTTAGAAATCATTTTTGAAACTTTATCTGTCAACAACAACATGGGCACCAGCGAATCAGAAAACACACCTTAGGATTTTGTTCTTAAATTATGCAAGTTAGATAAAACTACCCTGTCCAGCAAGTTCAGACATTAAGGCAACTTTCACTACTTTCCAGCTAAATAGTATTATAAAAAATAAATGTCACTTCAAACCTTATATACACAGTGACAGAGGAGATTTAGCTAGAAAGTATCTTTAGTACATTAATAAAGTGTCATGTAATATTACCGAGGTTACATCAGGTGCTTGAGTGGATGTGCAATTGGAGTGGTTGCAATATTTAAAGTACTGGTTTCAAAACAGAGCGCAGTGAACGTCCTTCTTTAGTCAGTTCTCGTGTTACACACATACATGGCAGAGGAACAGCCTCCTCTCTTCTCTCCACAGCATTGTAGCTGCATTTCTTCAAGTGGTCAGCCATGCTCACGATGTCAGCAAACTTCCACTCGTTCACAGTGCAGAAGGCTGTACTGAAGCGCCAGACCTAGGAAAGAAGTTGCACTTAAAGCTCAAAAGTAGTTTTAAGCCAGCTGCACTCAGAGCAGGAAATTAATCAGAATGAAAGCATTTCATGCCCAGTTCCATTTCTGAAATAATCAACTTATTTGATTTCAAATGATTGCTGCAGATATTCTGCTGTTCAGAGGGGTGGGCGGGAGGTGGATGATGAAAACTTTACTATAAAAAGGTCACTCAAAGGTTTTAAGAATTATTTACATACTTCACACACATTCAACAGCATAGCAATGGACAGGAGCTCAACAGGTTATCAAAAATGACAATAGCTCTATTCAGTATAAAGGCAAGAAAAGTAAACTTTGTAGGCAATTTTCCCACTATATGAAATAGTGATATTAAAGAAAATCATTAAGTAATAATTTAAGATTTTAAAATCTTGGGGAAAACAGACGTTTATTTCTTTCCATCAAGTAGAAACTAGACAGACACTATTTTAACTTCCACTTCTTCAAGTGTGGAGAAGGCTGAAACAACCTGCTGGCAATTTTCACTGACTATTGCTCTATGGGGCGATGTTTCTTGAAGAGATATTGTATCAAAACAGGAAAAACACACCCAAACCCAACAGCAGTTGTAGAAAATATTAAGGGAAAAGCAGAGATATGAGAATTTAAATATTTTCACCTTTGATAAAACCCAACAACTTACCTTTTCTTTTATCTGCCAAGAAGAACTTCCATCTGGGTACCTTCTCTTCTCCCAGAGCAGTATCACCATTCCACGTGCTTGAAGCAGACTTCCACACACATCTCTCATTAAACGTGACACTCTTGATAGCTGACACAAACTAAAGCCATCCAGAAAACTAGCAATGTGCTGCAGTACTTCAAAAGGCAGACTACTCAGATGGTCATTGTGCAGTCCAATGAAGCAGCTTTTTGCAGGTTCTACTAACACTGTGGATATACAGGGCTGAACTCCAAATGACCTTAAGTGGCGGTCGTGAATAATTTTCGCCCCTTGTGTTGAAGGGCAAAACCTTCGTTGGGAATATGTGCACCCATAATATGCCAGGGGACACCTCTGCTCCATCCAGCCATTAAGGCCAGCATGAATGTCACCATGCACGTTCTTAAAATGGGATGAAAACTCATTCCTCCTAAACAACTGTCCACAAACAAATGTAAACATTGAACGCTGTTTTGTTTGGTATCTAGCCACGTATTCCAATACCAAGTCCAGTCCAAGGGTCTGGAACGGACTCGGATTTGAGAGCTGGGGGTTGGCATGATCACATGCAGAAGCTGAAGCTATTTCCCCCACCATTGTATTTGTGGCCAATATAGCAGATGGGAGAGAAAACGTTTGGGTCCCAAAGTCAACGCGATACACGTCGACGGCGCGACTCTCCGATATCCCTCTCCCTCCAGGAGAGTCTCCCAGGCAGAACAACAGAGCTGCAGTGATTAGATCAATCCCCTGAAGACCCATAGGATCTTCTGTTATTTCCAAATCTGATGTATCAACAGCTTTGTCTTCTGTTGGTGTAAGCCAATAGTGGTTCACAAGGAATTTGTAGGACTGATGCCGTAGAAGTGAAAACGCATCTACGTTTCTCAATCGTTCCTGCTCTGCTTGTCTCTCTAACATTTCTTCTTCCTTAGCATTATGGGGAAGCTGCACATGATTAACACTGCCATTAACTAAGTGATCAGCTGCTACTACTTCCTGAAATTGTGCTGGTACAGGGAAGGAGCTGCAAGACTTCAATGCTTCATCATCACGAGATGCAACGCATTCGCCATTTGATACACTGGCTGGTTTAGAATTAGATGCACCAAGGTCTTCATTCTGGTCCAACAACTCTGAACGTTCATTTTCTACATGAAAGCCATTACACAAGAGTGAGGAGTTTAGATTTAAGTCACGTTCCCCCACTCCATCGTAACAAATATCACTAGAACCATTCTGCTCCATTTGTGGATTTTGACTCGAGCTATCAAAGTGAATTCCCCCAACTGCTCCTATGTTACTTTCATCTGGACATTCATGGGCAGACTTTGTATCCTGAACAATGCCATTAGAAGCTTGTTCTTTCATCTCGGTATCTTCTCTCATTTCATGTGGTGAAATGCAGAGCCTCGAATTTAACATGTTCATGTCCCTTGTAGCAGTGTTCAGGATGTCCAGAGCAGCAGCCAAACTCCTTGTTGTTTCTACAGTAGCTTGGTAGAGCGCACCATAGGACTCTTCATCTACAGGTACCAATCCATTCGAATGCACTGTATCTGGGGCACTTGATTTCACAGAGCTTTGCTGTCTGGATTCCGGCATTTGCTCACCTGCTTTTGACATCATAGTTGCTACTTTAAGTGATTCTAATAACATCCGCTGGTCTTGAAGGGCTAAAGCCATATCTAGCTGCTCCACTTCATCAACATCCTTACTCAGATTTTCGTATGATTTTCGGTCTGCATAACTGACTGGCCATCTATTCCACTCCATGGTACAGCACACCACGCTCGCAGGGCAAACTTCTAGGTGCTCAGCGATTTTATTTCGAGCTATTACGAAGGGACAGCCAAAGTCACTGTTCAAGCAAGGCACTCTTTCAAGCGGACACAGCATGCGATGCTCCTCGGCTTTACACGAGTGAAAAACTGCCCCGCAGACCAAGGGGCAGCCGATCAGGTCGCAGGCGATGCCAGGCTCTGGCCTGGCCATGCAGCGGCGGCTGACACAGTTCACACAGTGGGGGTGTTGCTGCTGTTCCTCCATGACTGGAAAGCCAATTCTGAGTGAAGAGAAAGGAGACAAAAGCACAGAATATTACCTCGACACTGTGTCATCTGAAGATTTGCAACTTCTGCGTGTATAAAGGGAGATTTGTTAACACAAAGTGAACTTAAGTTCAGTTTTTGTTAACATGTACCTCGTATTTGCAGCCATTTTACGAGACATTTCTCAAAGAAATGTCACTTAAAAGTTCAGCTGAAACTTAAAGATAGGGTACCAGATGTACTCTATGCATTTATTCACTAGGTGTAATATATGTAATTTAGGTAAAAATGGTGTATAATCCTTCCCTCTGGAAGAGCTCCTTACCCCACTGCCCATTGCAAATGGATGATCCCCTGAAAAACAAAGCATTGCCTGGCCTGAAGTCACAAACCATACAGCTCTGCAGGCTATGGAGCAGAAATAAAGGAAGCCAGATTCATCCTCAATACCAGTTCTCTCAACAGAGACAACCTATTCCTTGGGCTGCTTCCTACCACCTCAGCTTCTGACACTCTCTTCATGTACTTCTTGTTTAAGGCAACTTGTATCTCAGTCCCCTGTTGTCTCCCCTGCTCCTCCATACATTCAACAGACAGCAGTCCTTTGACAACAGCTCTTCACTCTTTTGCTGGATTCATCTGTAACCTACAGCTCCCCCCTTATTTTTATAATAATTGTTGCACTAGGGTAGCAATTATACTACAAGTTCAATAAGTCCTTTTATTTAATTGGAAACTTATACATAAAAATTTACTACCTGACGTGGTCCTATCTATACCTCCAGTTCAACCTACAAAAGGTCACGTGTCTAATGCATCCTATGGCCATCCTGGTGACAACAGCTTTACATAACATGGTCAAACAGCAATAAAAGTACAAATAAAATTAATTTCATCACCTATTGACACACACAAATAAATTCTTTATTATGGTATGGAGAGAAAAAGAAATATAAGAGAAAAAAGAAAAGAAGGGAGCAAACTCTGTATCTTTGTACCATACTTTGAGAAGCCCTGGAACTGCTCACTAGCTGTAGTGCAGGCCCACAAAAGCAATCAAGCTCTCTGATGTGCTCTAACAAACTCCCTTTTGGAAGTGATACCACTGGGGATTACAGTTCAGAGATAGAAGAGAATGACTTGCACAGAGCCAAATCTCAAAATACTGTGTCAAAAATATACTGCTTAGATCCATCTTTTCCTCACTCCTCACCCTCCAGCAATTTACTTCAAAAAGAAAATGCTTACAGAATTTAAGATTAATAGAAATGGCTGCTTATCTTCTACTAACTAAACTGTAAAAATAAAACTTATTATTGGTAATGGTAATTGGTAATTATAGTGGTATTACTCCTTTTGTTCAAACTGAAGGTAAGAGGAAACAAAACTGCCTTTTAGATACTCCACTTTAAATAATTTAAAGTATTGAAATAGAAATCTATGTGACACTTCACTCATTCTTTTAATGCTTTGAAATTAATGCCAACTTTAAGCAGCAATCAGACCTCATCCCCCCCATCCGTTGTAATTTGGATAACTCAAATATTTTAGCCACCCACTGTCCTGAACACTTCTAACAAAGCAGCATATGTGCTACACTGAGCAGGCAAAACACAGCTGATTTTTTCCCCACCATACCTTAGTATTTATATACTAAGTAATCAGTTAGTTTTGAATAAACTATCAAGTGTATCAGTCACTGAACTCACTTTAGTTCTGGCACAAAAGCTGCTTTTCACCTTGCATTGTTAAGTCAGATAGAATCTGCTGCAAAGAGAGGAAACATGTTCAGGAAAAAGAGAAAACCAGAAAACTATTTGACTTATCTTAAATATTTTATCTTTTTAATTCTTCTAGAAAAGAAAAAATTATCTTTTTAATTCTTCTAGAAAAGCCTAAGCAATTGCTGCCAAATACAGCAGCCTAGCAAAGAAAATGTCAGAGTTTTGCATAAATACTGAAACTAAACAGGTGAGCAGAGATCAACAGGAAGCTCTTGGGTTAAATGTGTATTTGAAAGCACTGAGCACAAAATGGAAACAGCCCTGAAAAAGACAACTGCTAGTTTATAATGCAAGAGCCCTCACAGAGCCCAGCCCTTTACCTACCTAAGCACAGACCTGCTCCAATAAAAAAGTCTCCTGGTAGCTCTAAGGCTTAATTAGTGAAATTAGTAACCCACTGTTAGGTTGCTAGCACTCTGCTGCAGCACCCAGTCAAACTGAGCTCATGTTTGTCTGCAGCAGTTGTGTAGCCATAACCTAAATTAGTCACCCATCATTGAATACTATTTTTAAATAGCCTGTGTGAGCTTACACAGGAGAACATTCTATGAAGACAAGAAAACATCCTCCTTCCTAGCATGCTCTCTGAGTCTTTACAAGTCAGATTGTGAAACCCCAGCAGCATGATGGCACTGCTTTTCCTGGGCTCCTTTCACACACAAATTATTCATCCAAACTTTTGGGACTTCATACAAGTTCATGACATTCTGAAGGAGACAAAAAAACTGGTAAAAACATCAAATATCACTACCAGGCAATATATGAAAGCAAGAGCAGACCCTAAAATACTGTGTTTTATCAATAAGCAGATGCTAATTTAGGTCCATAGCAGATGCTTGCAATTGTTTTTATAAAGCAGCAGTTATGCATATGATCAATTAAATAGCTGAAGTAACCTATTGTCTCAAATTTTCATAAATAAGATTTTTTTTTGGTCACTTAGAAGTTTGGTATTAGTTGCCACTTCTCATAAAATTAAAATCCTTTGGTTCCTTAACTATA
>JANHGL010000653.1:0-14708 GCA_024611195.1 Ceyx melanurus
GCGGGCTGGGGACGCGCAACGTCGCCTCGGCAGCCCCGGGGCGCGGGCCGGGGCTGCGCGGCCGCGGTGTCCCCTCTGTACTCCCCTCTTCTTGGTGGTGGGGTTTAGAGGCGGTTTGTTTAGGGTTTTGGGGTTTTTTTTCCTCCTTCTGTTTTTGCTTCTCCTCGCTGCACCTCCCGGAGCTGCCCCCCGGGGTTGCACTCGCAGCGCTCGCCCTGTCCTGGCCACAGGGCACAAGCGCTTCCCGCCGCCAATCTCTTCCCGATAGTTTCTGAAGCGCTTCTTACAGGCGGCACTGGAATAAACCCTCGTGCCGGTGCCTGGGGTGAGCTTCAAACCCTGGGGGCTGGAGGCTGTGTCAGACGGATGGATGCGCTGCTGTTGCTCCGCACAGAAATGGTGGAAATGTGGTTTGCTATGGGCTTAGTCTTGGCATAAATGTGATTTCCCCTCGCTGCACGCTCTGTTTGTTTCGGGTGCAGTCGTAGTTATCTTTGCCACCTTCTTGTTGGGAAGAAAAAGCTTATGAGTGTTCAGAGGTACAGGTGCATTAAGCAAGAAATGCAAAAAGTAAGCTTTATTATTATGCTGTGCTGGGGATAGCTCTTCGTTCTGGAATAACTTGAGAAAACAGAATTCTTCAAGATGAATGTTCATGGGGACTTGAATTTAAAAGCCTTAGCTGTTAGCATTTGCTATATTTTATTTGTTATTATAATATTATTATTATTTACTGCTATTTGGATGGTCCTTATATTTGAGAATTAGTCTAGAGGTCTTTTCTTTTGCTCTTTGTATGACCATCTTAATATAAAATAGTCTCACTGACTCTTTTTCCAGCTTATTAACTCATTTTCCCATCAAAATATTTCAGAGCATGGTCAGAAGAGGAATGGATGTAACATGATATCCTCGGAGTGCTGCAAGTACACCAAGATTTGGCTTTTTGCTTAAGCAATACAAATAACATGGATGAATCAGCTCTGCTGGATCTGTTGGAGTGTCCCGTTTGCCTGGAACGCCTTGATGCCTCTGCAAAAGTCCTGCCTTGCCAGCACACGTTCTGCAAACGCTGCCTGCTGGGCATTGTGAGCTCCCGCAGCGAGCTCCGCTGTCCAGAGTGCAGGACTTTGGTGGACTGCAGCGTCGACGAGCTGCCCAGTAACATTTTGCTCGTCAGACTACTGGATGGCATCAAACAGAGGCCTCGGAAGCCCGGCGCTGGTGGGACTGGCAGCACAAATGCTTTACGAGTGCCCATCAACACCAACTGTGGCTCGAAAGACCCGCAGGGCTCCCAAGCTGGACAGCAGCAAAGGGTGCAAGCACGGAGCCCTCCAGTTCGGGTGAGTACTGAGCTGTTCTGCTGCAATCGCATCTTTTCTGGCGCTGTTTCAAAGCAGTTGATGGCCTCTGCTTCAGGAGAAGGGCGGCCAGGTGGTGAATACGGCCAAACAAAGTGCTTTTGAGAATTGGTGCAGATTTCTGGCAAAACACATCAGTGTTCTCATTAGCGCTGTCTTCCTGGTATGGAAATGCCAGCGACGATGCTTCCTTATAAACACGGTGCTTGTAACGGAGGAGAGCAGAGCAGCATCTCAGTTCCTGAACTGCTTTAGTAACAGAACAAGGTGATTTACCTGGACAACTCAAGTAACTGTTAAGGAGAATCATCTTGTGAGCAATACTTGAAATTATTCTTTGTTTGTCAGCTGCAGGATTGGAGAATATTTTGACCCTTGTGCTTTCTCATGAATCTGTCATACATTTTCTTTGAGTTAAATTTAAGTGTTAAACACAGGGAAGTTACATTCTTGTTGAAGTCTCAGTGAGGTTTTGCCACTGGCTTCTAGGGTGCTGCATGGTACTTTTTTGAAGGGATCTTTGAATTACTGTGGTCTGGCAATTTTTTTAAGTCGTTTTTCCCCAAAGGATTTTTTTCTGAGTGATTTGGCAAATCCACATACTGTGGTGTGAAGACACTGATTCTGGCTATGCCTTTTCCTTCCTAGGATCTATGCAACCTGTAGACTCTGTCATACCTTATAATCAAGACTTAGCAGCCTCATTTATGATTATCCATTCTGGAGCTGGTGTTGTGGAAACAGTTCTACCAGATGACTGACCTTGCTCTGCTTTTTATAATGACAAGGCAGAGCAGCTTCTCTGAAAGCTCTTGCCACCCACTTTGTGATGGCTGCATATTCAGGGTGCCTGTGTTTGAAGTTTCTGGATGGTTTAGGTGGCTTCCTTCTTCTGCAGTTCATTTTATTTTTAAGAGACATCTTAAGGAGTTCCAAGGAGAGAGCTTAAATGTGAATTTGGCAGGACTAGACTTTCTTTTCCAGTATAGCTGAATTATTTAGTTTATTTACCCAATGAAGGAAACCTTGCACTGATTTGTCCTCAGCTGCACTTCCATGGTTGGAATCTCTCTACATTGAATCTGACCTGAGAGAATTGCATCTTAGATGCAGTTCTTAAGCTTGCATAAGGGTTTAAAACAGGTGTTCTTCCATTAGACTGTATTATTTTCTCTGCTTGCTAGAGACTCTCATTATGTTCTTTACTTTAGAATGTAAAAATAATAATTATTGTGCCACTTCCTGTTAATAAGTTTTTGTTCTATATATAGGTTAATTGGTAAGGGAGGACAGATGATGATGTGTTGTTTGTTTTTCTTGGTTTATTGCTCCTTTTTTTTTTTCTTTTTCCTTTTAGAAGGTAAACCTTTAAAACATACTGCAGAGAAGCTTCAGCAGTATCAAAACCAGGCTGGCTCTTCAGCACCTTAACATGTTTACCTTGCATTTACAAAACCTCTTCAACTTAAAGCAAATTATCCATATAACTTGTTTATATATCTTTGTTCTGACCTTTGTAAGTAACTAGGAATTTCCAGGGATTGCTTCTGCTCCAAAAATGCTTTTGATGCAGCAGTGTAGTGCATATGTGAATGACTGCATGTCACAAAGCCTTATTAGAAAAAATAACTTGAATGTGCAATATTCAGCCTCTTTAATGTTTTATAATATCCTGTTGTGAGAAATTTGCATTTCCAGATGTTGTGCAGAGTAGAAAGTGATAACATATGGAATGTTGCTTCAACTTATTGGTTACGTTGTACCATGTGCCATAAAAATTGTGGCCATGTGCATTCCTCATGCAATTAACTGATACTCAGTGTGTATAGAGTGATAGATTTCAACATTTCACAGGAGGTCTGAATGCAGCTTTGTTCCAGGAGTTTCACAGACATCCTTATGTCTTCTTTCCTTTGGGAGGCAGGGAGAAATTACCTTATCTTTCTGTCCACTTTGTCCAGAGTGTTTCTTATTTTTTAAGAACATGAACTGACTGAGGGATAAGGGGAAGATAAGAACTTTTCCTTTTTCTAGTGTTGGTTTGGGGTTTTTTTATGTGGAGGGTTGGTCTTTTAGTTGTTTTGTTTTGTTTTTTGCTTGTTTGCTTTTTAAATAAGTCCAGAAAGCTAAATGCCAATTTAGTGGACAGTGAATACCCTATTTATTTTGCTAACTACTACATCAATATGGTTGCACATACAGTTTCTCTCTGGGAATTGGAGAGGAAAATCTGTTTCTAGATGAGTGGCAGAGTCAGATTTCCTAAACTAATTTTGCTGAAGGGGAGCTAGTAAATGCAAGTTGCTGTTAGGTTAAATGAAGTGAACATGGATGAAGGCTGTCAAGTTATAAACATTCTGCTTGTACCCTGAAGTCATACTAAGCTCATAAATGCCCTTTCAGAGGATGCCATAATTTCCAGCAAGGTTAATACAGCTTGTAGTGCAGTGTGATTTCCTGAACTCTCTCAGTGGCTGTGTATGCTGAATTATTCTCTGTGTGCTTCTGGAGACACATGGCAGTAAACAAATGGCTCCTTGAGTCTTAAAACTAGTGAAGCTGGCTGCGTGATGGGGGTTAACAAATCCTGTGCCTTGCATCTCTCCTGCTGCAATAACTCTGTTTCTTTCTGTAAACCTTCACTGTAACTGCACTTTCTCCCTGCAAGTTCTTTACCTCTTTCTGTTTCCTGCCACTTGGATGCATAAAGCCTTCCCAGCTTTTCCCAGTTGGATGAAGTCAGCATACTGCCATACCTGATGCAGAACTCTTGTTGGCTGCCCAGCTCCTCTGTTCTGAGCAGCCAGCTTGCCTGGGACAGCAAACCACCATCATGCTCATGCTTGTGGCTTCCTCTCTGGTAGGGATGCTCATGTAATGCTCTCTATTTTTTCTTTTTATTTGTTTTTAAAGTGAAAACCTTCAGCTGGTTTGACAGCTTGGAAGAGCTTCAAGAACTGCAGCCTGCTGTTAAATTTGCTTGGGACTGGTCACCAAGAGCAAGTTATTGAGGGCTTTTGAGGAACTGTGATCACACGAGCCTTGTTTCCTTCAAAAGCACATATGAAAATTGTAGGATATTTGCTTTCAAATTTATGCTCCTGTTCTTCATCTTGTCATTTGCACAAAGTGTGTCAAAGAGGTATTATCCTTATGGTGGTTTTACAAGGATGTGCTTATTGCAGGAGTCTTAAACATAGCTGTGTGCATAAGTTGACAGATGTTGGGGAGCTGCTCTGATTTCTCCACTGGAGGGTAAATTTAAGATGATACACATTTAACATTTCCCTTGAATTTTTGTGGTCTGTGACATACCAGTTCTCACTTTAGTTTCTTTATAGTCCAGGTTTCTGAAGTTGAGATTGGATTCTGTTGAGAGGACAGAGTGGAGCTGTCTAGAGAGTCTGAAATCTCCTCACTGTTGAAAATACCAGCTATTGTCCAGGCCAGGTGTAAGCAGAAAGAGATGAGCAAAGGATTTCAGTGATTGCCCTTTCCAAAAGAAAAGCATGAATAACTCAGAAGTTGGCCATGTCTCAGACTTCATGCTTTTCCTGAAAGAAGTATTGATGGTGTAATTTGAGTATATCATACTCTGTCAGTGGGGAAACTTACTGAGAAATGTTAGAGTGCAGACAGTGGGAAAACCCTAAATCTCCTTCCTTTTAACTTGTTTTTTACTCAGGAAAACTGATACAGACCTCTGGCAATACCACTTGTGGTGAAGTTTTCTGGAAATTAGAGGGTAGAAGAACATTACAGGCTATGAGAAGATGCTGTTTAGATTTTAAAGGGGTTTTCTAATTGCATTAATAAATCCTTTCTCTGTTCATTCCTAAAAGTTAGGTTTTTTTCTGTTGAGAACCACTAACATCTGAGATGTTTGCAAAAAATTGCCTTAAACTGAGGAAAGAGAAACCCCCAAACAGGAGGTTGTTCTGTGAGTTTCTGCTATTGCTCAGCTGTGTTGCATTT
Source organism: Ceyx melanurus (assembly GCA_024611195.1). NCBI lineage: Eukaryota > Metazoa > Chordata > Aves > Coraciiformes > Alcedinidae > Ceyx > Ceyx melanurus. The sequence continues at coordinate 5,340 of JANHGL010000653.1, forward strand.
TAGTGTAAACCCACAACTGCATTCTCATGCTTGTGTGACACAGGACAGCAACAGTAATGCTCTGAATTCCCACATCCCTACTGCAGCAGCAGTTGTTTGTGATCCAGAAGGATTCCCTGGGAACCACAGAAGCAACTTGAATGCCAAAAAGGAAAATAACTGGAGCCAGATTCTCTTCCTCCAGCTGTAGAGTTTGAACTCAGCCCACAACTTGGGGCAAGAGGGATGGATGATGGGCCACCTTCTGGTCTGGGAGAACTTCAGCAGGTCAGGCTTCTCTGTTGGAATGAATACCTGGTGTTAGCAATTGCTTTTGTTTTATCCTAACACCCTGGAGAAGAGAGCTGAGGGTTAAATGATTGAAAATAAATACAGGATTGCCAACCATATCAGCAAGTGTGTGTAAACATCAACAGATGATGTGATCCTTAGAAAAGGTTTTGGGAAGTCTAAATCCTGTGTGCATGCTTTTGTTTCCCTTCATGCTTCCTGAAATACCACATTCTGCTTTTACATTTCCAATTCCTTGTACAGCTTGGATTGCTTCTTTCTAACACTTGTGCTAGAGGAAAATTGAATGGAGATTATAAATATAAAAGGAAAAAAGACTGTCTCTCATGGTGTTAATGTGTTTCCTCTGAGAGATAAGTAATTAAGTAGAGGGAGGGAGAACAGGCAAAGGGGTGAATTGTCTCCATGTCCAGAGGCATTGGGTAGGATTGAGAGCTTCCGGGCACAGTTCCTGGCTCTGCCACAGTCACCCTTTATCACTCTGCACAGAGTCACTCAAAGCTCTTTGTGCCTCTGTTTCCCATCTGCAGATATGACTGATAGTGCTGCCTTTGTTTCACTATTTTAAACCATACTCTCCAGGGCAGAGATTGACTTGTTTTATTTTGTCTGGATCTATAGGGTGTCTCAGCTGAGGTCAGTACATGCTGCTGGTCACTCTTTAAATTGACTCCCACATTACTGAAGAGCTGTTCATAATCCATTTCCTCTGCTAAAGATGTGCCTAGAGTTACATTGTTCAAAGGATTTGATTTTGTTGGGATGTTTAATAAGGAATCACATTAATACCTTAGTGAGGAAGAGCCAGGCACTTCAAAATGACCTGTGGAGGCTGGTGCTCCATTCTTCAGCTGCTGCTTCAGTCTGCACCTGACTGGCACACTGGGCTATAAAGGAGTGTGCTGGTTTGGAAAAGCATAAAAAGAGAATACCTGATGTGCATGATATTGGTAGTACAGAAATATTTATACCATTTAACTATTATACCATTCTATACCATTCTACCATTAATATTCTTGATGCAGTAGCTATGAAACTACTGTAATCCCTTTGCTTAGAAAATAATTGTTTTGAAGCAAATCCACAGTATTGAAGCATGATACTCAAATCCCTTTTTATTTTGTTTCTGATACTTTTTTTTTCCTGTGTTAGTGGAAGATACCATTGTATGATTTGCTCTGTTTTCAGGTGGAAAACAGGACTGTCTTCCCTTCATTTTCCATATAATAGTCCTCCATTTCTGTAAATAAGTTTAAAACTGCCTACCTGAAATAAAATGGCGTCTTTCCTGTACTTCAGTTTGGTGAGTTCCAGGCTATTGCTCTACTCAGAAAGCTTTGATCAGTCAGAACATTTAAACTTCTGCACAAAAAGGAAGTCTAAAACCCTTACTTTTAATGGGCTTGTGAAGGAAAGCAGGTTTGGTTTTTTTGTTTGTTTTTTTTTTAAGAGAATAATTTTTTTTCTCTCTTATTAAGACAGAAATCTAATGCCAAGAAAATTGCTTTACAAGAAAAAATTGCTTTTTCTTCAGGGTGGAAGAGTTGGTGAGTAGTGCTGTTGGTGTGTTCTGTGGGTAGTGTCTGTCTTTCTGCAGTGGGCTCAGTGAGTGCACAGATAGGAACTGTGGAAAACAGCAAGCCTGAAACTGCAGCTGTGATAATACAACTGGAAACTTGTCATGTTCAGTTGTTTGTCTTTCTTTTGGTGGACTTCCCCTTGCAGGGTGTTTGGCCTTCTCCTTGGGATATGCTTAACACCTTCCTTGCTCTTTTCTTTGGCTCCATCATTGTCCTTTATTCAAACCTTCTCTTGCCTCTGATCTTGGTGTACTGCTTCCAAGAAAAAGAAAACATATCTTTTTCTTCCCTCTTGTGTCCAATTTGTCCTTGACTGTGTCAAACATAGGAAACATAAAATAAGCAATGAGAAAGAAAATGTTCTGTCCAAGTCTCTGAATTGCAGACTCTCATGTGGTATTTATGACTAAATCTGCTGAACGAATGAAGAGCATCAAGTGGAGGTTAAAAGGACTGTATTGCTTAGCCTCTTTTTGTTTGAAAGTTGCTTTATTTTATCTTCTCCTTTTAATCATTGCCTATATGCACATCCTAGTGTGGACAAGAATGTGTCTCAATAATTAAAACTGAAATATCACCCAGACAGCCCTGCTCATACATACACCTCATTACTGCTGGCACGAAGGGAAAACCTGCATCTGTTATGTCTCAGTGCCTGTCAGATGCCTCTTTATTAGGAGACTGAAAAGCTCATCTCAGAAAATCAGCACTGAATTCTTGAGTCAGTTGCACTAGATCAGTTTCTTTTCACAGAACCAAACCAGAATCTGTTTGGAGAGGAAGTTTTTTCAGCACAGAGGCCTGCAGGAAAGTGTCTTTTCTGCATACTCCTAACCAGCAGGGAATCCTTGGGACACACAGGAAGATGCTCTGGGGATAAGGACACTCACTCCAGAGAAACACTGAGTCCAGTATCTGGAAATCTTTGACATGTGATGCTTATATGTGTATCTTTAAAATGGCACTGAATGTTTTCTGGGACATGCAGCTTTGGGTTCTCCAGTTGAGGGGAAAATGAAACACACAAGTCAAACCCTTAGTGTTTTATTTACAGATGCTGTTGCCAAAGTGTGTCAGAATCTGAGTCTGCTAGGTACATGAAAATCTCCTGTGGCACATGAGCAATCCACCAGGGAAATAATTTATCCCCATACCCTTAGAGGCTTTGGACTGTGGCACTTGTTTGACTCTCAGTGTGGCATTCAAGCATGTGATTTGTTATCCAGGGTTAAGCTTTTGCAGCAAAAGAGTTTGAACACTTCAGAAATTTAAGTAATTTAATTTCTTGTCTAAGTCTTTGTTCCTGTCTTATTTGGGCCTTGATTAATTCCCCACCACCACCTATAGTTTAAGCACTTAATCACTCAAGCAAAAAAACCAAACAACCCAGAACCTGCAAGAATGTGTCTGATCTCCTAAAAATGAGAAGAAAATTCTCTTTTGTGTGTGTGTGTATGTGCACTGTCTCTCACACAGTGATTCTGTCTGAAACACTGCTGATGGGCTCAGCCTCCCTTGTATGATCTTTAAATTCTGCTGGGAGATTTTGTGGGGGTTTTTTATTTTTTGAAATGGAGATGAAAGCTCTGGTCTGGTGCTTGACTGTTCTGTCTACCAACTGGGCATGATTCTTCACAGTTGAATAGAAATTGCCTGGTTTTCTTTTCTCTGCAAAGTCTAATTTTTCAGTTTCTGACTGGAAAGTATGCTATTAATTATAAATGCATTTTGATCAAAGGTAAGCATTTCAGTGGTGCTTAAAAATTAATACATTTATCATTCTCCTCCTCTCTGAAGTGAAGAAATATTCCTGCCAGGGTTGCACAGAAGACGAGGCAGGCACCAGAGAATCACAGAATCCTCTTGGACTCCAGAGCACCTGATGCACTCCTCAGGCTTCAGTGTTCCTCTGCTAATAAAACTGATTTTTGTTCTGTGGCATTAGGGTGAAGTGTCTCTGCTCTCCCTCTTATGAAGGAAAGATGTGCATGTTGCATGTCTTGGCTTCCTCTTCTCAGCACCTAAGCTAACAGAATGTACATGAAGATGAAAAGCTTTTTCAAGAAGTGAAGCACTGTTTTATCTTCTGTGAACCACAGCTTTACAAGACAAGGTTTTGAAAAGCTTTGATTAAAGACAAAAGTAGTGACTCCTACGAGACTTTCAAGCTGCTGAACTCAAGATAAAGGAAAGTAATCTTAGTTGCAAGAGGAGTAAGAGGATCAATACTCAATAATTTGAAACCAGTCTCTTTAGCTGGTCTTTATTAGCATGCTATATTTAGGGTATAACCTGCATTTTAGTTATAGTTGTAAAAAATGAGGAAGAAGAGGCACTCATGGCTGATTAAAAAAAATTAAGATGAAAATAATTCAGAGCTAGTCACCTTTTTCAGGAGCTAGGTAAGGATCTGAGAGGAGACTCCAATCTTACCTAGCAGAGTTAAGCCATTTTCAAAACCTGTTTAATTTAACACAGTTTAAAATCCACAGCCTTATTAAGTTAATAAGCCTTCAGCCTTGCCACCACATTCTGTAATCCTCTTAGATCTTTGCTCTAAGCAGGGCAGGGACAGTCAAAAAGTAGATGAATAGATAATCCTTCACAAAATATATAGGTTTGCCAGAAAGAAGTGTTGATGTCTACACTGAGTTTTGAAAGGTTGAGAAATGCTGAACTTTATTGAATGTAAAACACAGGTACCACAGTACCTGCAACTCAAGGAAAAAGTTGAAAGGACTATCACTTTGTTTTGATAGGGAGGGGAGTAAAGGATTTTTTTTTAAAAAAATGCATTAATTCCTGGTTTACAGCCCAATAAAATAAAATAAAATTATAAATATAGAATGAGATTTTAAAAAAAAAACAAACAACCAAAAAATGGTTTAAATTGTCATTATATGTATGCAGATTAAAAAATTCTTGTGGTTGTTTTGCAAGTTATCTTTGAAAATCTCATTGTTAAAATAGTCTTCCCTATATCTAATCTAAATCCACCCTCCTTTAGTTTAAAACCATTATCCCTCATCCTGTTCATCCTCAGAAAGGATACAGGAGAAGGTGGGCTAGTGTCCTAGTAATTGCTTGGAAATAGGAAAAGATTTGCAAAGAAGGAAGTGGGGGGAAAAAAATCATTTGTGGCTATTTGATTTGGGAGCATTTTCTTTCACTTTGCTTCCTTAATAATTATTTTTTCCTTTTTTTTTCTTTTTTTTTTTTCTTTTATATTTTTATTTTTAAAATTTTTATAGTTCAGCTTCTCCAAGAAAAATAGTGGAAGGTTTTCAGTTTGTTTTCAGCTGACCTCTCTGCAGTGTGGTTAAACTGTCTGCCTAGAATGACATTTCAAAATGCATGCAGTAAGGGGGATTTGTGGTTATCTTTTTACTTCCACTAATATGTGGAACTGTTTTTTTCACTGGAGAAAGAAAATAGCTGGTGGGCTTCCTCTGAAAACAAGACTCCCAAAGCTGTTTACAGGTTCAGGAAATGTATATTTTCTCATACTGAAACCTCTGAACCAGGAAAGAAACACAAAGGTCAATGAAAGCTTATTCCTAACCAGCTCCTGTTGTGGGTGTTTTACTCAGGAAATCATACCTTTTTGTATATTCAGTTCAGAGGTTTTTTGCTTGCAACAGGGATCTGATGGCTTTTATACTTCCCTGTTTGTTATTTTACCAGCTTCCTGCCTTTAAAAGGAACAAAAATTAGGTCCAGTTTTATTTTAATAAAATAGAATGGGTTTTAAAATAAACATCCTAGAAGAGGAACTGATTGTTCTACACACTCCATAGAAAGGTTGTGTCATTTTATTTCATTAAAAAAAAAAAATAGTATGTCTGATGCAGTTAAATAGGAAATATTTATAATTTCATACCTAGTGATTGATAGGGAAACTTGGTTTTTTCAGTGTATGACTCTTGTTTCAAATTTTTCACTAAAGGAAGGAAGGAAAAAAGGAGTTATGAGTTAAAAGGCTGTGACTGTCAGGATATGTTTGTGCCCTGAATTTCCTCCAGCAATCACAGAATTTTACATGCAAAAGCAGATGACATTTTAAAAAAATACTGTCTTAAGTAGAATGTTATGTAGCACAGCATCCTTAATCCTTAGGGCTTTTGCAGTGTCTGCAATCAGGCTGTGTACACAATTCCTTCGTGTCAATGGGAGTCAGGAGAGTTATTAAAATTGATTGATTGATTGATTGATTGATGAAGATGATGCCCTTTGTTGGGTTTGGAAGCTGTGGTTGTCTGAGTGGGTGCAGATTTTTGTCTTGAAGGTACTGCTCAGTTCACAAATAGAGAACTGAGATCAGAAGTGTTAAGCACAAAAAGAAGAAATATTTATTTTAGAGGCAACTCTGTCCCTGCAGTAACAGAAGGATATGGATTTGCAATATCCAGAAGCACAGTGCTCAGAAGAAATCAGTCTGTTGTTTATGTGCTTCAAAGAGGATTTGGATGCAACTTCACTTAGCTATAGTGGTTTATCTGAAGCAAACAGAGGCACTGGCTTGGTCATTGTAAATAGACATGTCCTACAGCTCAAAAATCCTTGTAGCCAGTGTGCAGTCAGCACAGCATCTCTGGTGGCTGAGCTTCATTACTCTCACTTATACTAAAGCAAAGATTTCCAAATCAGAAGTTTCAAGCTCAAGATGTTCAATAGTTGCCTTCAGGTTTTCCCAAGCTTTGTTGGTGCAAGATACCTTCTGATACTGGAGAAATCCTTGCTTAAACAGACAATCTCACACTCAGCTCTGGATGTTGGCTGGCAGAGCACTTAGGAAGTCATGGTGTTCTCTAACTGCTAGTTACAGGGTGTAAGGTTAGGACCCCATGTCTTCCTAGAAACAGCATCTAATTCTTGGGAAGTCAAAATACCTCTGGTTCTGAAGGTTTCAGTAAGAATTTGCAAGATTTCAGATAAGCCACAGTCAAGTTAGGCATTAATTTTCTAGGTTTGAATGCATGAACAGGTTTCAAAACTCAGATTCACATTCTTTCACATGTTTCATTTCAGAGAAAGAGGAAAAGTCAATGATTTGTAGAGTGTTGCTTTCTGACTTGGGGAAAACCCACTGCTTTGTACAAAGGCAGGCACCAGAGAATTCAAATGGCAGGGCTTTGGCAGCACCACAGAGCTCTGGTTTTGGGTACAGATTCCAATTACTGAAATCTAGGCTGAACATACAGCCAAACTGTACTTTATTTTCAGAGAAGTTGATTTTTATTATGATATATTAATCTGAATGTCTTAGTAGACTCAGTGGATGTGTGCTGTGTTTTGAAAAAAAAAAAAAAAAGAGTATTTCTTGCAGATTTTTTTTTCTATTCAGCATATTAAGTTTAATGGAAGAAATCCATCCAAAATGATCTTGTGTCAGCACAGTGTTGATGTTTATCAAGGTCTTGTAGCTATAGAAATAAACTTGCAGTTTTGAACTTTGCTATTCAAATATATAATTGGAAAATGCCCTGTTAGAATACAGAAGAGTGTTAATGGCTTCCATGAAAACCAACCTGGCACAAATCAAGTTCAGGAGATACCATTTGTCAGAGATGCTGCCCTTGCTGTTTCTGTGGTAGCTGAAGCCATAGAAGTGCTGCTAAAGGCACTGATCAGCATAACAAATGTGGACTGGCCATGAATACCAAGGTTGGGTCATTGGTTAGTGCCTGAAGAAAACCATATTTTCCAAGAGAGAATTAAAAATAAGGAAGAAGCAGAGCTGTGCATGAGCCATCAGGGCAATGGAACAGAGACCACTAGCAATTCTGAAGTGAGTGGTGTGTCTTGGTCATGTTATTTTTGGAGAATCACGATTTTATGAATGTTCTTGGTAAACACTTTTGCAGCATCATTTAATCTTTCTAATGGAGGTAAGTCAGCAAGGACCTATAAAGCTGGCTGGCAGTTCAGATCGAGGGCTAACAAACACTTGGTATTTTTTTCTCTATGGTTTTTTGTTTGTCTTTACGTGTTTTGAAAAGACAGTGGAAAAATAGCTTTGGATACAGAAGTCCTGTGTTTTGTTTTGTCATTTTGTCATTATGCATTAAAGCTGCCTTATGTGAATCACCTTAATTAAGGTAATTCAGCCTTTTGTTCAGTATTTAACGTGCTGTGAAGATTGGTACTGGTGATTGCAGTGCTTAGCCATGTACATGTTCAGCCCCCTTTCTAAAAATGAAGTTGTGCTCTTTGAAAAGAAAACATTCCCTGGAAAAAGAGCTAAAACCCAATTACTCAAATCCTGTGGAAGTGCTTGGGTCATGAGGCCAATGAGAATTGTTTTACCATCTCTTTCAGTGCTGTATTGGAGGTTAGGGGGAATCCATGCCAAGACATCAGTGGTTTGGGAGCAGGATCTCATGTCATGTTGGGTCACGTATTCCATGTACTAAAGACAATTTGTGTGCAACTACTATCTTTTTTAAGACCTTTTTTTCCTCAGTCTCCTTGTTTTTGTCTCCAGTGAATTATTTGGTGAGATAAAATAATTCTGATTGCGTATTTTGTCTGGAAAGCACAAAATTAAGTATGGCTTGAATTGTGGTTTTCCTCTGGTTTTTTGGCTATCAGACAGGGAGCATAACATTTGTTGTTTGTGTTGGCTTAGCTGTGATATTTCACTTCTCATTTTCCTCTCTAATGTAAAGATGAGATTAATTTAGGCGAAAGTAAGTTGCTTCTGACTTCTGGTTTTAATGAGAAAATAGTATCTTGGGATAAGACTTCACATGTTGGAGTGTTATTGTTTTGAAAGAAACTAACAGTTTCAATCATAAATTATGTTTGGGCTTTTTTTTCACAAGTTAAATCACGTAATGTATGTTTTTAAAGCTTTTTACTTTGAATATTACATTTCAGGTTAGCTATATCTTTATGATCTTGGGGGGGATTATGTATCTGCTATTGCATTTGAAGGGGGGGAAAGTAGTAATTTCACTGTAATGTTATTTCCTCAAAATTAATAATAACCAACAAATTGCATTGAGAGATATGTGAACTTCAGTTTTTCATAAGACCTTGCACATTTTGTCTAGCCTTTAACTTTTGAGAATTCAATGTTCTTCTCAACTAAAAGAAAATTTGGGTCAGGGATGTTCTTTCTTGGTGGCGGGAAAAAAAAGGATTACATTTTATGTGCTTTATGCTTGTGCTGCTTTTGGCTGGGATAGAGTTAATTTTCTTCAGAGTATCTGTGTGGGCTGTGATAGGGATTGTTGCTGAAAACAGTGTTGATAACACAGGGATGTTTTGGTTACTGCTGAGCAACACTTGGGGAGAGTCAAGGCCTTTCCTGCTCCTCAGCCCAGCAGCGAGCAGGCCGCGGGGGAATGGCGGGAAGTGCTGAGGGGACAACGCAGCTGCAGCCACCCCAGCTGACCTGGGCCACAACAACCCTCACTATCAATCCAGGCTGGGGGCTGAGGGGCTGGAAAGCAGCTCTGCAGAAAAGGCCTTGGGGGTGTTGGTGGCTGAGAAG
>JANHGL010000657.1:0-32772 GCA_024611195.1 Ceyx melanurus
GGGGGAAGAGGCAGGGGCCGGCCTGGGATCCGGGGGAGGGGGGGATGGGGCTGCTGATCAATGCAAATGAGCCTGTGGCGGCGGCGGTAGCGGCAGCGGTAGGGAGGAGAAGCCGAGTCACTCACTGGCTCTCAGTGACTCCACGCGCCGCCATTTTGCTGAGGGGGAAGGAGGAGGAGGGGACGGGAGCGAGGGGGGACAGGGCGCTCGGGCTCAGATCGGCAGTTTCCGACCAGGCGGCGAGGCGAAGGTGGCCGAGTCCCTCCTCCCCTTCTTTTTCGCCCCGCCTTCCTACCCCGGGCCCGGCGGCGGGCTGGCGAGCGGAGAGGAGGAGGAGGAGGAGAAGGAGGAAGGGGGCGGGCCGGCAGCCGGGGCCGAGAGGGGAAAATGGGGGCCGCGGCAGTTACGGCGGCGCGCGCCCGGGGTAGGGCGGGAAGTGCGTTTCTCTGCCCTCTTCCCGCCTCCCGCGCTGAGGGGGGGAATCTCCTCCAATAACGCTGCTGGGACAGGGACGGAGGAGAGGCCTCGCCCGCTTAAAGCGATCGGCCGCCCTCCGGAGGACTCTCCCTGCCCGCCCCTTTTGCTGCCCGGGAGCTGAGCTTGCTTTGCCGCCGCGCCTCCGCTTTCCCGCCGCGCTCCCCTCTGTGCCCGGGCTACCGCTGGATTGTTCCCGAGGCAGCTTCGGGCGGCTCTCCGTGGGTGCTGAGCGATGCCCGGTTGCTCCCTCCTCGGTACTACGAATTGGGAAACGTCCTCCCAGGGTGCGGAGGCCCTGAGGGACCTCCGGCCTGAAGGGAGCGCCGAGCTCAGGTCGAGACGGGTTTGCAACTCCGGTGGTTTTTGGGTGGTTGTTGGCGCGTTGTGGGAAGTGGCGGCCATCTCCTGCCCATCTCCTTCCCCTCATCATCTCCTCCTGCCCATCTCCTTCCCCTCATCATCTCCTCCTGCCCATCTCCTTCCCCTCATCATCTCCTCCTTCCCGCCCTGCTGCGCCTGAGGGGAGCAGGGCTTGTGGGGGGGCTCCCTCCCGAAAATAAACGTTTAAAGTACTACGCTAGTGTTATGCGCGTTTATGTTTGGTTTGTAATCTTATATTCTGGATACTGCTTTTTTTTTTTTTTTCTTGGACAGTGATTTATTCTGCTTAATAAATTCCTAACCGCATCTGCGAAGAGCTGGAAATGAACTCTGTCTTTTCAACAAAATATATCTTAAACGAAAGAACAAAGTTCCATAATTTCTGAGAATTAAAACTGCTCAGTGCATTTTGAACGAGACTTCAGCCCCCCCAGGAGACAAGCTGTGAGGCAGTTTTCCATACAAGAAAACCCACTTTATTTTTCCTTTTCCCTCCTCTATGAACCTTGCCCACTCACAGTCTCCCTCTCCCAGTTGGAATTCCCAGTTGGAATATGGATCAGATGACAGATCTTGGCTGCGTTTCCCCCCGGAGGAGCTGCTTGTGTAGGAGAGTAAAGTGGTTTTTATTTCTCTAGTACCACCCGGTGGTGAGTTCGTGTATTGTTTTTAGTGCTTCTAGTTTACTGATTTATACATAGGATTAAGGAAACAAATCTATTAATAGTCGCAATGCAGAGGTGACAGAATTTAGTAGAAAGTAAAATAAATTGAAGTCTACATAGAAAAAAAAAATATAGTTTTGTTTTTTTTTGTTGTTGCTCAGTGGTTGACTTAAATGAAAAAAGTCTGATGTTATTGTGCATTAGTTGTTAAGATAAAACACAGAACTATGTGTTTTTTGAGATGCTTTCCAAGTTGGGGTTGTCAATGACATGAGTTACTCTTAAATATTCCCTGCTGAATTTTCAAAAATTAAAAACAAAATTAAACTTACACTGAAGATTAACTTATTTGAGGCTCTGGAAGACACAGATTCCTTGCACTCTGTCATTTTAATTCACATCATATGTTAATGCAAGTGTCTTTCAACCAGGATTTCTGAGGAAAAACAGGATACCACTACAAGGGACAGGAAGAGGACTGTAAGTAAAAGAAAAACGTCCCTGAAATGTTTACTTGTGTTACTTGTGTAATGGAAAAAACAAAAGAGCAGTCCAGAATATTACAATTACCACATTCTGCTTGTGGTGAATTAAAGTACAACTCGTTTTATGGCTTTCATGTCTTTACACTGCCCCACATGCTGTTTTTTGAATCATCACTCTCCATTTGCTGCAATATCTTTTACTGAAACTACTGAAGTTGGAACCCAGAGCTCTACAAAGAGAAGCTTAGAAAGTGCCTTATGTTTGTCATACTCAAATAGTAGATACCCTGTATCTCTTTATCTTTAACATCTTATTGCACAGGTATTCCCACTAGCTTGGAATGAATCAGTGGCTCCGTGAGATAAGTGAATTGCCATAGTCTGGAAAAAGATTAATTTGTTCACAGAAAATGTAGCTCTGCAATCTGTATAATCTGATTTGAATTTGCATTTTTCTTTCCTCCCTTCTTTACACAGAACTAAAATTTTAGAACTAAAATTAACTGCCCAAACATCTGCAAAAATTCTTTTTCTGACCAATCAGCTATGTGATCTCATGGCAGTGCCACATAAACCCTGGAGTCAGCAGAAGGAAGGGGCCTTCTGAAGCATGGCATCACATGCCCCTTCAGTGGGTACAACAGGAGGGTGGGTGACCTTGAGTCACTCCTGCTTTGGTGCAGACTGCAATATGGCCAAAATCCTTTACTGCACAAGAGAATTTTTTGTTGTTAAACAGATGAATTTGCTGGGGTTTTTTTGTTTTAAATTAGTTATCTTCCAAGCAGAAGGCAACAAGGGCTATGATTAGTCTGTTTACAGTCATCATCACTCCCACTCTTCTATGTGTTGGTTTTTTTCTCTGCTAATTCCTTGTGTGCCATCCTTGCACAGTTATTTGGTCCCCAGGAGACCCTCCTTCCTTCCCTTGACTGTGAGGCTCCCAAGCTACAAGTATTTGCTCTGGTAAATTGCCAGAGGAGCAACTTGGGTAAATGTAAGAGCTAAGCAAATTCTAATTCCAAACTTGGGACTGGATTAAGAATTTGAGAACATAGATACCTTCCAAAATTAATGTCCCACTGTTACTACAGTCAACTAATACTGTAGTCCTGGTTTTCTTTAAGGTGAGGAGGGAGTTAAATTCACCAAAAGAAAAAACAAACACAAAGCAATAAAGCCAACAAATAATAATTATTAGGGGTTCTAAATTGTATATTCCTTCTTTGGGACACTCCAGCCTTTTCTAGCCTGTCCTGTACTTTGCATTTTTAAGCCTTCATTTTCTATATGAACATACAGAGTTGGTCATTTGATCTCAGAATAGTTGTGGAATGTGACTTAACTGAAATTTTTATTTACAGTAGTCCTGGCAGCTGCTTTAAGCAGAATTCTGTTGCTGGAAATGACTGGGATCCATTGCCTAGGAAATCCTTCACTAAAGGAAGCAAGTCTGTGCCTGTAAAAATGCAATGTTACCAATGAAACTTGGCTGAAGTGCACCAAAATCAGTTTAAATTGACAGGCTTTTAAATTTCAGTACTTCACCTTCATTGCTCTATGAGCATTTAAACTTTTTAACAAGGTCCATGGGTAGACTTTGATACCACAGCAGCCTGTGAAGAAAAATTTAGACTTACCCAAGTATCAAGAGAATAAACTCAAAATAATTCCAGCCCTCTTAGGCCAGAAGAGTGTCCTGTGATAACAGGTAATGCTCACTACACTGCCTAGCAATATTGAAGTTGCTCCAAACTCAGCTGTTGAACTGTCTAGCTTTTAGTAGGATAACAGTCTGCATTCTAATAAACAATACTAGCTAGTGGGTGTTGCAAAAAATCACCCTGCAGCCAGCTATCCAGGGCAAGCTCCACTTCAGGGTGGTTTCGGACTGCACTTCAGACCCTGTTCCTTGGGTGGCACAACTTAAGTTGGTCTTAGTTTGAGATTTAGATCTCCTAGTCTAACCCCTGCTTTTTCCCCATCAGATAGTGTGAGGTTTACACCCAGCTTCTCAACCTTGGTTGGGGGCAATAACCCTCACAGTGTGTTTTAATAATCAGATTTATTATTTCAGTCCATAAGTCAGAGGACTGGTCATATCATATCCCTGTGATTCTAAAAGGAGACAGCTGGATGTCCAAGAAGCACATCCACAAAGAGCAGTAGCACACCCAGGACAGGTACGTGTGAGGTCAGTCAGGAGTTGTGCTGTAAATAATCAGTGATGTGTGAAATCTTCACTGACAAATGCATCCCTCAGCTGGCAGGGCTAAGCCTTTTTCCGAGGGAATCCTAGTGGCTGGACACCAAAACTGGTGTCTAAACTCAGGCTGAAGAAACAACATGCAGAGGTGCAGATGAACAAGATGGATTTCTTTTCCTCAGTTTTGGCACTTAAATGGTCTGTTAAAAGCTATCTCCCAACCTTTCAATTTTATTCTGCAATACTTGGAAACAAATCTATTAAATGGGGAGAAAAAGTCTGGACAGAGCTTCCAGCCAATGCCAACAGCACCCCACAAGCCTGGGATCAGTAGTAATCCTGTATCAGTGATGGAGGGACTAGGGAACAGCCTGGGCCCTAGTCACACCACTAAAGCAACTCCCTCTCTACATTTCAATGCATTGTTTTCAGCATCTTTTCCTACTCTTTTCTCTCCATTAAGAAACCTCAACTTCATTCTTATTCTTTCCAATGCTAAAAGCTATTAAAAGTAACTCAAAGCTTCCTTGAGATGAGCCTAAAATTGTGGGTTTTTTGCAAAAATAATGCTTTATTGGAATATAGTTCACTTAATCAGATGAATACACACACCAAGTTATTCTAATTAAAAACCAAACTAACCTAATAATGCTTTGGAAAATCAGCTGTTGTAGTTACAGTAGCAAACACATCATGGTAGCCTGGAACAAGTACCTGGGGGTGTCTTCAGCAGCTGACAGGGAATCCATGTAAACACAAAACACCCTGTAATATTTGTATTTATGAATGTACTGGGGAGTACACAATTGTTTGGGGGTGTTTTGGTTGGTTGTTTTGTTAAATATGTCTAGAAATATGCACAAAACATTGGGTTTACATGTAATTACATATTACATAGTTGTTTATATGCTAGCTCATGCTTTTTGGCCATGTATTTTAATGTACAGAGTGTGCACTGGAACTGGAAGTTTCTCAGATGTACATGCTAATTGATTATTTCCACATTCAGGGTAACTGCACTAGAAATATGCACACACACACACACACACACACACACACAAGTAAAATGTTTAATAGTATCCAGAACTCTGCATAACTTGCATTTTTATACCCCCTGCAGAGATCACTGAAAGGCACCAATTCTTAAGGTAAGTCTAGGCCATAGTCAAGTAAGTTTTTAGATCTAGAAGGGAAGCAAAAGACTCAAGTTACTAGATAATCCCAAAGGTTATCAAAATAATGAAACAACTCTCCTCTGAATCAACTTCAAAAATATATTTCATATTTGGTTTTTGGGAGTTTATATCATGTTTCATTCTTCAGGAAAAAAAAACAGACCATAAGCCTCAGACTAATGTGAATCTTAACCATGAAAAAAAAGTAATGCAAAATGCACTTTGTTAACTATCAAAATAATTTAACAATTTTGCTGAGCTGTATTCCAAGCTCTGGCCATAAAGGGTCTGAGGAACCTCCTCTCCAAATATCAGCAACCACCAGCTCACCATCAATCCAAACCATTTGCATTTGCAAACCATCTTCACCCAGGAGCTGCCATCCTTCTTTGGGGCCAGCTAAGTAAAACAGAGAGCTGTGCACCAGCAAAAAGGGGCCAGGAGACTGTAAACATTCTGCTCCCAGCTAAATTCTACATGAACACTACAAACTCATGCATTTCTAGTTCAAAAAGGAGTATACAGCACAAAACTACAGCTTCCAAACTTCCACACAACACCTCCACCAGTCTTGGCTTTGTTCTGCAGCTTGTGAATGGCCATGCTTAGCATCACAGTAAGATTAGACACCAAATAAAGGTAAAAACCCCAAAAAACCAAGCCTACAAGAGTTTAAGGGTAGCTGTAAAAAAACAGAAGACATTCCAGTCTTGGCTTCCCCAGCTTTGTACAGTTATCTTAGTGTTCATACTTCTTTTTGGATCCGTGCTTCATAAACCTGTGAAAATCATTTAACTCCAAAACTTTAGGTAGACAAATTAACTGCAGATCTTGTTTGTGTGCTTCTACCATGGATTAGCATCAACTGCTTAGCAGGTACAGTGCAATACCTTTGAAATAAAGAGCCCCAAAGAGAATGAGAGCAAGAGCACCTTACTCCTGGCATTTTCTAGTCCCCAGCTGACATCTACTGCACCTCCACACACAACCCAACCTACTTCACATGGACTGCAAGCACAGCCAGAGCCCTTGAGCTGCAGCAAGCCAGAAGGAGCAGTTATCTCGACCTCAAGGAGCTTCAGGATACAGATCTTCAATATAAATCACAGCATTTCCATCCAATAAAAGAATAAGCCAAGAAAAATAAATGTAAACCAAGTTTATTTTGCTTTTAAGTAGTGTTCTTTAAGCACTACAGCATGGTAAACAATGTAAATTAGTATAAGTCATCTTAAAAGCCAGAGGTTTGGGTGGGTGGTTTTTTTTTTGTCGTTTTTGTTCTTTTTTTGTGTTTTTTTTTTTATTATTTTATGAGTTGTTAAAAAGATGCAGCCTATTCTAACAGGATAAATATTTTAACCATTTCACTTCGAGTTAATGAAGGCTCACAAATGAGCAACACTCCTCATTGAGGAAAACAAAAAGCTGTTGTCGACAAAGCGACAGCACACACACAAAACCAAAAGAACTGTGTAAAAATAACTAACTGTACTGTTCCCATACTTTGGAGAAGTTGCTTTACAATGGGATGATGATATGCACACGATCTTGCTGCAAACTTGCCATACAAACTTTGCAAATACACGTAGCCTAGCCTTACCACTCGGTCCAAAAAAGCTGTTAACTGATCAAAACAAATGCAGCACTATCATTCTCTGCTGAACAATTTCACCTGCTTTCCTCATGACCTTTTTTTTTTTTTTCTCCTAGGCTGCAGGACAGACTAGAAAGAAAATGACCCCCAATTAGAAATCAAAACTCTTACAGGAAATTGTATTATTTTGCAACGTCGTCTTTTACAAGTTATATTTTGCCTATTTTTTTCCCCCTTAGCCACAAAATGGGCATGAATTACTTTGAAAAATGCCTTAGTTTTCAACTTCATGCAAATCTAAATAAAGATGACCAAACAAAAGCTTAAACAATGGAAGGATATTTCACAGAAAATTTCTTATACAAAAAACACATAAGAAAAAGGGCCACTAGGTGACATTTTAATTTACAAATTGGCATCGTTTTGGTCAACAAATATCCAAGTGCTGTTTTCTTCTATCACAACAAAGTAGGTGTACAGAAAGAAAACTGCAAAACTTGCTTTATTTTTGTTTTGTTTTTAATCACACATGTCCTCGGGAATTTCATGTGGATTAAGGATGCCAGGTACAGACATCTGAAGTTTATGCTTCTCCTCTTGAGCCTGTCGAAGGGCTGTTTCTCTCTCCTCCAAGAATAAGTCTGATGTATCTTCACCTGCAAATTCCTGCACAATGCACATCAGATCATTACTTCATTGTCATATGCTTTAGCCAGAGGCATTAGTTTCCAAAACAACACCAAAAATATCCTCCCTTCACATTCTGACAGACTTGCTTGCTTTGCTTTCTGTTTTTAGAATTAATACAAAGGAATGCAAACTATTTCATGCTTTTCACTGTTACAGAAGAGGATGCTACAGCATTTGGAGTCTATCACCACCAAAGCAGTTTCATTACTCTTTTGAGATACCTGATGACTGTAGTCTCAAAACTAACTAATAAATTCTCTCCCATAATCTTCCTGAATTGTAGCATCTTTATTCCAAAGAAAGCACAGCACTACCCTATCAACTTTCAAAATATATCCCAATCCCAGGCAGAACTGAAACAAACCTGTGCTTAAAACCAACCTGCTTTATTTCACATTAGACTAAGTTTTGCAGCCACCTTAGACTTTTCTACACAGTGCAAAGCACAAGCAAGGATATTTAAGCTCCATTGATAAAACTCTATCACAGTTTCTACAACACACCAAGCTGTGTCAATTCTCATTCCACTATAAACAGCTGCAAGGTAACTCCTACCTCCTAAACCAACACTGAATTCATTGTCCAAGTACTTTCCATGCCAAACATACCTTGATTTGGACCAGAAAATCCCTTAAGTGTTCCTTGAAGGCAGGAATATCCTGGTTTAAACTGAAGAGTCCTGTTACAAACAGCTTCACCTGGGCACTAACAGTAAACACACCAGTCAGCATTTCAACTCACAACAACCCACTCCAAAGTATTAAAGCATCATGAGAAACTTACTCTTGCAGATGAGGAAATGCAGATTTGAGAAGATTAGCAACATACTCCTGAATAAACATTTGGTTGTTCACTGGATTTCCAGGGTTTAATGGAGTACTTATTTTTCCCTCTTCTACCAAGTTGAACATGTATGCAAGGATTGATGCATGCATTGTCAAACCTGAAACACAGTTCCACACGTGCAGTTATTATTCAGATCAGGCTGCAGAACATGATTTGTGATCTTCACTAAGCAGCTCACAGCTCTGCATTCTTACCAGCAGTGTGTGAGGTGTCTGTAACAACAGAGAAAATGTGCTGGAGGATATCACAGAAATATGTCTGGTAGAAACTCTGGGCAGCAGTCTCTTCTTGTGCAACATTCTGTAGTAGAGTATAAAGAATCTGGAGGCCTGGAAAATATGCATCAAAAACACCCACCAAGTTACCAAGAGAACAGGATTAAAACCTCTATGTGTATTTCCATCTGTTCCAAAGTGACACAGATATCCTAAGGAACTCTGATAAGCACTGATGGGACGAGTTGATTCTCATGCAATGATTTCCACAGCGTTTCCTCAAGCAGGCACTAGAGGGCCAAAGCCACGTGTAGGGAGTTTATTTGCTTTACTAGATGACAAAAGCATAAAGAACCAATCACAGCACTTCAAAAAGTGAGAGGAACCCTCTATCTAAAGCAGTTTGCTAGTTTAAGAAAGTATCTTCATTTTTAGAATTACATGAAAACAGTATGTTACCAGATGAAATGAAAATAAAGGTCTCTTTCATCCTCCTCCTTTCCAATGCTCAGAGAAGGCAGACTGAAAACTAAGAGGCTTGAGAACTCTTTTTATGCAGTAGTTGAGATAGTGCATTAAGCCCAAAACAGTAAAAAATTGAGACTTAAATATCCTCCCCTTGTATCCTTCACAGCCATCATTCTGGAGAGCTTTTTAATTACTCCAGTTTGTCAAATGAGGTGAATTCCATGACATTTCACCTGAAGTTTAAACAGCATGCTTGTATAAAGGAAGCACAATCTGCCTTCATCTAAAGCATTTCCCTTATGTCATGGGCTTTACTCCTAGGCCGTGGGGAATTCAGTCCCAAATCTCTGACTTCTCCACTTTCCTGCTGAACTTTTCAGTATTTACTGAGCATCAGTCTTACTGAGGTACTGAAGCACCACTACAGAAGAGCTGCAACAGCAGTTTTAGCAGCAGTGAGCCACTGCATCAGATCAGCCATTTCACAAAGCCACCCTTGTGTGGAAAAGCAAGGAAGCATCCAACTATTTCAGCCCATTACTGCATCCACCTGGCTGACAACTTCAGAGACACAAGGATGTTGTTACTGTGCAAATGTCATACAGAACTGTGTTACTGGAATACTAAGCTTGGTTCAAGGAAATGATGCAAGAAAATCCATCAAAAATATCTTGATGCTGCAAGCTAAGTCTGCACATTAAGCACTCTAATTTACCTGTATCTGCCACATTTCTCATTGTATGTTTGAAAGCCCAAATAATAGAATCCAGAACAAGCTTGAACTGTGCAGGTGGAATGGCCAGGAATGCTGGGAAGCAATGAGAATTTACAGCCTGGAGTAGCAAGAAGAAGTTTGTTCTATGTTCAGGATACTCTTCAAAGTCCTAGAAAAAGAAGGATGGGGGAAAAAAAGTCAAGTTTGCTAAAAATCCATTGTAAGATTTTACTACTGAGTGGGTCAATAGCTGACCCAGATCAGCATTTAGGCCTCAGGATTAAAATCTACACTTTTAATTAAAGTTCTACACTGACATTTAACTGAAGAACAATTACTAAGAGCTAAAGAGAGAAATTTAAGACATGCAACTAGATAGACAAACTTAACTGAATTCTTTGGAGCAGGAATTTCAACTGCCCCAAGTACATTTTGGGACTGCAAAGACACCACATATAGAAATGATATTTACAGAAGGAAGACACAAACCCCTGCTTCATTTTATTCCAATGAAAGCTGGGTGATAACACTCTTCATTCACTACACACTACTTCCCATCATTGCAAGAGAAGTGGATCTTTCCCTTCAGGATCTTACAAATCATGCACACACACTTTTTTCTTCTTCGGTTATTGAGATGCTTTACCCCAAGTTTAAATGTAAATACCTTGTTGATCATATTTAATGTGCACTCAAAAACAGCATCAAATATCTGAGGTATTTCAGCAGTAATGTGTCCACCCAGCTTGTTTACAATGATAGCCATAGTACTCAGGACTTCAGGTTCTCTAGCAGCTGGAACATTTCTCTGGTAGTCAATGAGAACTGCATCCAACAAGGGAGGAACAAAGTTTTCAGCTACCTAATGGAAAGAGTAAGCCATGGTTACAACAATAGTTACTGAACAAAGCCTCTAGCAGAGCTTACATCTGTAGCATCACCCTTCTTCAGCTTTTAGAGACTTCAGGAACAAAGTTCCTGTGACCAATTCAGTCAACAGAACAACCCCAGAGTTCTTCCTGATTGTCTTGCAAATTAGATGTAAAAAATGGATCTACTTACCATCTGAGGATCATTGGACCTGCTCACCCAGCCAGAAATTAGTTTTAAAGTTTCCCTTTTCACAGTCCTCATACTTCTAATCAAGGGCTGCTTAGTTACCATTTCACCTGCAAAGTTTTTAAACTTCAGTTAATCTCTTGTTACACCTTCCTGATTAAAACTGATGTCACCAAACAGACAATGATTGACTTTTATGTCCAAATTACAATGACTATTAAAGATTTCTTATGCACACACAGAGTAACCTACTTGGCTTTCAAACTCTGAAAGCTGCAACAGAAATAAAAACACACTCACTGATCCAATTCTGGCCATAAAAAGGTATTGATTTCTCATCCAGTTTTCTTCTGAATTCTAAGAACCTACTGCACTGTAAACTAGCTGCTCAGGTAGAAAATTTTATGTAACATTCAGTTTCAAAAGTAATTTGTCTACACCAAGAAAACTGGTCATAACCCAAAAGCCAGGAACCAACTCCATCTTGTAGTAATCACTAGAGATAATATAGGTCTTAATTTATCTAGTAAACAGGTTAAAAATCTGGCATTTCCTTCTTAGTGCTTGCAAGCCTGATTTATAGGTGTTTTTATCTAGAATGAGGGGCTTGCTTTTGAATAAACCAATTATCCTAACTTGAACCTAGTAACATATACTGCTAACCCCCATTTTTCAGGAAGAACATGGAATTTCTTACCATTA
This sequence comes from Ceyx melanurus, assembly GCA_024611195.1. Classification (NCBI taxonomy): domain Eukaryota; kingdom Metazoa; phylum Chordata; class Aves; order Coraciiformes; family Alcedinidae; genus Ceyx; species Ceyx melanurus. Next base: position 11,679 of record JANHGL010000657.1, read on the forward strand.
GCCTGAATGGCTGCAGAAATATTTTCACTTAGGCACTTGTACACATTCAGCATATCTAAATAAATCCTCCCAAGCTGAATCACAAAGGGGTGGCCAACTGCTTTACATGCTCTTACATTGGTTTTCAGAATGCTACCAAGCTGCTTCACTGTCTCAGGATCCTTTAGAATGTCAACATTCTGTTAAAAAATAAAATAAAATCAAGATTCTTTTTTTTTTTTTTAAGCAAATAAAACTGCCCGTTACCTTTCAATATAAAAATTAAGTTAAATCAGGGTAAAACTTCAATTTAATTCTGCTGTAGTGGTACAAGCATTACTCTGGAAAGAAAAATTACTAAGGAGAAATTCAAAAGGTGAACACAGAAGTGGTCCAAAGAAAACACAGTATGTTCTTATTTTAAGAGGAAGGCCAGAGTAAAAAACCTAAGTCTAGCTTGCTTAAATTTCAGGATCTTAATTAGATTTTAATCAGATTGATCTCTCGTGTAGTGCAAGACTGTTTGGCCCTAATGTGTGGAGATAAAGAACTGAAAGAAATAAGAGAATAAGAAATAAAGATGTACTGTAGATAACTATGGAAGAAAAAGGACAAAGAGTCAACAGCATTTTTAGCATATTAATTTTCCTGTTAATCAGAAAGAAATTCCACTTTTTAGCCAGGTGAAAGGGAGCTGTGGCAAAAATTACCAAAACATAGTCAATAATAAACCCAGGCTCAGAGAAATATTTATCAGGTTTTCTTTCCCCAAACACAGAACACACTTGATAATTCATGAGCTTACTTTTGTTGCCTGTTGAATTATGCTGTCCCATACTTGATTGGGTAGCAACATGTATTTTTCTATCAGATGCTCCTGCACAGTCTGGTCTGTTTGTGCTCCAATCATGTATCCCACTGCTTCATAGAATGTATGCACCTGATTGCAGCAATGAGTCAAACAACAAGGTGAAAAATGAGTAAGGAAAATTTTACACTTAATTATTAAATTTAAATTTACACTTAACTGAAACAATTTTGCTCAGTCCTTGGGAATTACCCAGAAGCTGAATGAAACCTACCTGCTGTGGCTGAAGGTCACAGATGATGGTATTAATGTTGTTCAAGATCTCATCAATGAATGGCATCACCTCTCCCACCTGAACCTGCACAAAGTGTCGGCGGCACTTCTGGGCTATTTTTATGAAGGTATCACAAGCCATGTCCTGGACTCCATCATGGGTTTCTAAATTAAATTAAGTCAGTTACTGCTTTGTATTTCTCTCCTCCAAACATATGCATGTAAATGATTAATTTTTTATAATTAAACTTTAATTTAAATTAAAAACTTAAGTATTTTTCACTAATTTTATTTTTAAACTTGATTTTTTTACATTAAAATCTACTAAGTAAAAGCCAGATAATTACCATGCATAAATTCAAACAGCTTGTTGACTACTGTCTTCAAAAATTTCCAGTGGGCTCTCAAAAAACGTGGGTATTGACCTACTATATACATGATATTGGATGCAATGATGGCTTTATTGTCTTTGCCTCTCTTCTGTTCACAGAGTCCCAGGAGATCCTGTAACACAAAGTATTTTTAGTCTCTGCTCCAAGTTTGTCCAGCTCTATTAAAAGCACTACAAGGTATAAAATCCTACAAGAGGCTGTATTAAGGAAAAGTGGCTGCCACAGTCACATTCCAAACCCAAAGGGAAAAATCATCAAGCCAACAAAGCTAAGCAGATGAAAACTGGAGCGATGCAATTGTTTGAGTTCAGCCAAATGAGGAACACTGTTTCCAACTGTGGAACTATGGAATTACCATTTTAAATACATCTGAAGATGTATTAAAAAGGGGGAATTTCAACAAGTGCCACATTTAATACTAACCAAGCAGCTGGTATCAATATAGATTCCACATCAAAGAAATAAAATTAAACTAAATGATCTTATATGAAAACCACTTTGTGATAAACTGAATTTTATCCCTGAAATTTTCACTCCAAGAAGGCTATTATTTGTATTAATGCATTATTCATGGTAAATAACTTCTCAGCCTTAAATTCAGGATCTAAGATTTCTCATTAATTTATGTATATCACCTTGCTTGCTTACTAAGAACATACAGCAGTATTTGCATAAATTTTCTTCATCATAAACTATGAAGCATGACAAAGCTGGTGTTTTTCCACCACGATACCTTAATTACTGTAACAAGAAATCTCTTCTCATCTTCTTCATGCATTGCACCACTGATGGAGCCTATAGCCCAACACAGGGTATTCAGATTTTTCCAGGACCATTCTGTTCCATTCACTTGATTGTGAAGTTTTTCAGTCATAATTCTTTCTGTGTCTGCATAATCCAGATGTGTAAGATAAACTGAAAGACATCAACATTGACAAGGCACAGTTTAGAGCACCAACCCAGATCACAACAGGCAGAAATAGTCTCAAGACAACTAAATTGTTAGCCAAGTGCAATACTTCTTTCTTGAACTTCACAGAAGGAGCTAGAAATTCACCCCTCTGACCAAACTGTGTTGATGTAATAACTTTAGTGGTTTTCTTTCATCTTCATGTGATAAGATATTAGAACTAAGAACCTATTTTACCCATTGAGTTCAGATCATGAGCTGTTCCAGAACACCATGCAGCCACACGACCTACAGCACAAAAAGACACTTACCCAATGTTTCTCTCATGTTTTTATACAAGTTTATGGAGTCTGTATCCTTCATGAACTCTCTGACTACTTCCCCTTGGTCATTTTCCACCACCAGGACCTCTTCGGGTTTAGCCATGCGGCTGACCATGAGTAACCGGACCTGCGGTGGGCAAAGGGGGGTTAAAACACTCCAGTGTCACAGCATCATTCACACTGGGCTCTGCAGCTCCTGCCAGAGCACTCTGGTCAGCCCCTCCAACACCAGAATTTCATGAGATTACCTCACATTGATCCTACCTACAGAGACCTGCTAACTAACCAGCCATTAAACACAGACTGATTATCCTCTGTCCATGAGCTGTCAAAAGAAACTCCCCCCAAGCTATGAAGCACTTTCTAGACCTTCAAAATGGGAATGTAACATGAGGGATCTTTTAAAGATCACTTCTTCCATGCACAAACATTTTTTCCCTTCCAACACTATAACCTTTGTCTATTTTAATTGTCATGTATTAATACTCCCGTCATACTGGAGTCATCCTGAAGTATTTTCACATGCAGCACTAACTACAGCTGAATCAGTTTCAAGCAAGAAGTTTTCTTAAGTCACTCCTTACAGGAAGAAAAATCTGTAATTCAGAAGTATCTACATCTTCACAGCATCTTTATTTAAGCATGGATTACCTTTGACAACACAGGCAAATAAAGCTGTCTCCTTGGAGGAACATCAAAGTGCTGACTCGCTGAAAGCAATGGAGAAGCAGATGTTGAAAATGGACTTTCCCTGTAGAGCTCAGCAGCTAAATGATTCCAATATTCAAGACAGATCTTGAAAATTTCTGTTTCTTCAACTTCTGATACCAACAACATATAATGCAGAGCCTGAAAAAAGCAGGATTTAAACATCTCATTACTATTTCTGCAAAGAAACACTTCTTTCACTGTTCTACACAGCTTCAGTGAATCTGTGGAACCATTTCTGAGGGTCTGATATACTCAAAATGCAGGAATAAACATGTTAGATATGTAATAAAGATATGTAATCATGTAACTACACTCTATTCCACTGCAACTTAAAAAATTGAAATTTCCAACTGCTTCAGGCCAACCTAAGAACCTTGTGAAACATTTCAACATCCTCCTGAAAAGTTATTCACAATTGAGTTTTGCAAATCACAGTTTAAAAGAAGAAATTAACATCATCATACTGGACAAGAGGCCAGTACTCAAAAGCTGCACCCCAACTTACACATACATCACTCAGCTTTTTTTTTTTTTAACACAGGTTTTCCAAATAAAACCTCAACAGAGGTAGGAATTTGAGCTGTGCTCCCTTAATTCACAGTTCAGGAATTATCTGGGAACTGCTGGCAGTTATTCTTTTAAAGCCATAATCCTCTTAATCCATATTCTAAATGAGCTGCCATTTGGAATTTGCAACCAACTTCTTCATGTAGATTTTTTTGAATAGAGCTGCCTCTAGAAGAAAAAGATTGAGCAGACTAGCTGGAAAAGGGACTAGAATTGACAGCTGCTACACTTTTAAACTGGGTAAACCAAGCACCTTACCTCCATTAATGTCTCCCTCAGATTTAATCTTTTTTCTATAAGCTGCCCATGTTCCTTGAGGAAGGTGCAGAGAAACAAACTAAGATTCTGGATGAAGTTCTGTTCATCATCTTTCCCATTGGAGTATGCAAGTCGGATATTGGTATTTAGAGGAAGCATCTAATGAAAAGAACACAGATATTAAGAATTTCTCATGTTTTACAGAAGTAGAATTAACTGCATCTTAAACATTTCTCTCTTCTGGAAAATACTGTTATAGAGTAGTGAACTATATTTTTTAATGTAAAAACTATTAAAGCAATAAAACAGAAATAACCTAATTTACTACTACTGCTGCTTACAGCTTTTGTGTTGTTTTGGTTGTTACAAAGCTAAGGAAGTTAATTATTTTCAATAAATGACTCTTTTTTTTTTGGCATCAAATCAATATCCATTTTTTGCAGATTGCAAAACATTCCAGATATCCAACCTGCCTTTCAACTGAAATTGAGGAAAACCTCAGGCCAAATGTATTGACATTTAGAATCAAAATATCATCTGTAAACTTCAGCTCCACCTTTGGTGAGTGCAAAAATCAGCCTCAAAATTTAACTGTACCTAAATAAAAATCCTATAGCTCCACTTGAAGCTGTCAAGAAGGGGACATTAAAAGAATCATGCCTGTTCTGAAGATCCTCCAGGATGGACTTGCATTGCAGAGGAATAACCAATAAAAAAACCCCTTCAACTGTCCACTTCACATGACAAAAAAAATATTAATTATTTGAAATGTCTGCTTAAATAATATTATCTGCTAATATATAATAGGAGACAAATCTAAAAATCTAAAATCACCTGTTTTAACTGCATCATGGTCAGTGTAAAAAGGGTGACAAACTGTTCTTCATACTGGCTGACACTGACACCTGCAATCTCTGTGAGGCACTTCAGAGAGACATTTCGAAACATAGGGACATTTAAGAACTAGAAAAAAAAGAAAAAAAAAGATAATTACAAGAGTATTACAAGAGCAACACACAAGATTCTCTGCAGCTTGCATTTAAATTGAAGCCACATCAGTTTGTGGCTGAGTACCTTGTATATTAGTGTGCTGATTAACTTGGTCTCAAATATATATCCCAGAGGAATCCAGTTGAGAAATCGGAGCAGAGTTTCCAAAGTTGCATGAACTAAGGGAGCATTTTGGGAGTTTTCCTGGGAAAGAACATTAGTGTTTATGACATGACAAGGCATTACTTTAGAACATCATTGAAGAAATAAGACTTACCATCACAAACTGACACAGCTGAAATATCTGAGAGAATTCATTGCACATGCTGAAAAAAAAAAAAAAGAAAGTTTAAACATTTCCACATTCCATAAACAACCTTAATTAAAATGTCTAAGCTGCAGAAGAGGTTCTGAAGGACTTTATCTATGGAAGCTTTCAGAAGCCACCTGGTTTTTATACATTTTCATGGCAATAATGTACATTTTTAAGTAGCTTGAAGCTATAAATAGATATATTTCTTATAAATTCTGTCTTGAAAATCCAAGCAAAGCTGAATGTTGAAATATAGAAACCATCAATCAACAGATGCTACCTGCAGTAAGGTAAAAATACCTGTACACACAAAGAAATCTATGACCTACCATCACTGCTATGAAGAAAAATGAGCAACCCACTCAGTTTCAGAACTCAAATTAGACAGCTCTTGGTGTTCACTCAACAAGGGACAGCACCTATTTAGCAACAAGTCTATTTATTAAAGGTTTAAATAGAAATACTTGCCTGTCTTTCAAATGCTTAGCTTTTACTTGAGTAATCTGGCCACTGGAAAAATCAAACACTTCTTCACTCAAGAGTTTAAGGATGACCATATTGTTCTGACAAAGGCTTTCACTAGTCCTGCTTGCTCCCACAATATCACTTATAAATGTTGGCCAGTGCTTTGGCCATTCCTGTTTTAGTATCTGAAAAGTACAGAATCCGTGTTAGACACACAAAGCAAAAGACTTTTTATTAATTTAAGCTTTTATAAATTCCAGCTTACCTGAACAAGAATCATATTCAGTTTCCCAATATACACTTTCTCTTTCTGGAGAAGAGAAAAAAAGAGTCAGGTCATGCAAAACATCCCCATGCTCCTTGCTCCCCTGAAAGGAATTCACTTACTTCTACGCAGGTCGGGTCAGATGAGGTCTTGATAATTAGGCCAACAACATATTTTTTAATACCTGCAGAAAAGTTAGGAATTTATTTTCAAAGTGAATAGAGTAATAAGTACTTTTAAAATTCATTTTCTTCACATAAGAACCACCTCTAAGGAACAAACATGCACGTGTCAGTGATAATCCCTCCTGACCTGTGTGCTATATGGAAAAAAAAAATCAACTTTTCTACCAATTCCACAAGAGGATATTTCAGATGTACAAGCAGCTTTGTGCTCAAGACATTTCATAAAAGAAAAAAAAACACTTCAAACTTTATTCACCAATATACTACAATGCATTTGGATTGAGACTACTGTGCTTTTATTATTTTTATTATTTTATTATTACTGTGCTATGGATTACAAACCAGTAATAAATTCTAGTTTCTAGTTAGAACTTTACCAATAGTGCAATTTCAAGCCAGCTCTGACAAGATGATTGGTATGAGCACATCAGGGACTAGCCACTTGCAAGCATTTTCTTGTCACTGGGAAGCTTTACAATAGGTGTGTTTAAGTGTTCCAATTAATTAACCAAAATATGGTTTAATTCTTCAACAAGACAGCTGACACATTAATATAAAACCCATAGATTTTAGAAAAAAATTCACTTTACTGAGAAGAATGACTCCAGACATTGTTTTCTCCTAGCCACTATTATAAATTTAACGTTTCTAAAACTTTACCAGAATTAGTAAATTTTATTTCCCCCTCCATTTCAGCCCTCAGCAACATGATCACATTTATGTCTAAACTTTGAGCACTAGTTTTAGTCTGACATCACAGGCCTGTATTTCAAAGCTAAAACACACTTTGCTCCTGCATTACAGTAAGTCACAAATGAGAGATAAAAGCCCCCAAAATAACATGGAAATAGGTTTGCAGTGTCAGAAAGTATTCTAACTGCCTGCCAAAGCACTAAGGGAAGCCTACTGTTACAACTCTGAATTTCAAAAAGGAATTAGTATTTTCTCAGACATCCAACTCCAAAGCTACACATTTTCTACCCTGATGCATCAATAGGATGATGCTGGTTAGTTACAACTCAAATGCTATGGCTGTAAAATGGTGTAGAAACACCTGCTCTGCTCCACTGAGGAGAGGAAAACTCAAAACAAGTCATGCTGCAGGCTTCTGAAGTCTTCCATCCAATGAACAAAACCACATTCTTAATCCCTTAAAAGCAGTAGCTATCCAATTCTATCTTTTTTAATCCAATTGCTTTTTTTTTTTGCTTAAATGGCACTTTTTTTTTTTTAACTGGAGAATTGTGATTTCCATTCCATATTTAACAGCTCATTGTCATTCTGTAAGATAATTTACTGTAAAACAAAGGTATTTCAACTTTATGCTGACAGAAATCAACACATAGCTAGTTATTTTTCAGCAGATCATGTCCAAGAAGCTGTTTTAAGGTTATTACTCCACTTTGTCAGTGTTTTGAGAACCTGGAAGTGTTATTTTAAGGAGGCATGGGCCACAAAAGCACTATCTAGAAGGTCTCCTTCAACCCCAGAAGCAGTGAGCAAGGCTTGAGTGTGTTAATGTCAACAATACAACTGCCAAGTCCAGACACTTCACTAAACCAAACCAAACAGGAACATGTTCCTGGAAAACAGACCTTCCAACACAATAAAAGAGAAGTGTGGGGGGTTACAGCACATACACACACCACCCAAACACACATGGAAAACCCTCAACCCCACTCACATGCACAAAAAAAACCAAAGCACACCACCAACAAAAAAAACACCACAAACCATCCAACCCCAACATCCAGCTACAGTGATCTTTTGACCACCTGTGACCCAAGGGAGCAGATCCTGTCCAAAACATCCCTTGAGACAGCTCTGGAAATCCTAGTACCTGCTCAAGAACTTCTTCAGATGCTCAACTAGCAATACTTGCCAAAAAAAGGTCAGTAGTTATCAAAGTTTTGCAATACTATCCCACTAATCATCTTTCCCCATTAGTGGTGAACCTGATAAATTCAATTTTTTGAAAAGCAAGTAGATATTTGTGGAATTTCTTAGGAAGGGCATGGAGCTCATAGCAAGTGCCATGGAGCTCATTCCTCCTTCATTACACATGAGAATAAGAATAAGAATAAATCTTAATGAAGCAGGACAGCAATTTCAGTTACAATATCACCCCACAGAAAAATATCTTCCCCACATCAAAAGCTTCACACTTAACTCCAGGACCTTCCAGAGTAGTCACTAAATAGTCACTAAACTATGTCTCTGAAGACATTTTTTTCCCCATTTCAAACAAGAGAAGTTGTACAAGCAATTCAGGTTTCCTAATGTAGTAGTACTTATCCATTCCAATTCAGAACACTCCAGACAAGCTCAGTCTGTTCACAGGAACAGAAATTCATTTTAAATTACAGGATTAATGAAATGTATCAGTGAATTGGAAGACCAAGAAGTCTATTCCTAGGCAGGTTTTCTCACTGTAACAGCAAATCCTATTGAGACCACAGCACTTCTATCAAAATGACATCCTTTAGGAGTATTATTAAACAATCAACTCTACAGAATAACAGGGCTGAAAGCAATTTAGTGTCACCTCAGTAAACCAAGAACTTTTTTACTTGAGAATGATCATACAACACTTTGGAAATAAGCCAAACACACCATGGTGGAGGATGTTCTGGAATGTGCCACCCACTTTTCACTCAGTAAGGTTTGAACAAACACTACATTCCAGCATCTGTGCATGGATTTAGTTTCTCTTCAGCAGGTAAGATTTGTCAGCTTGAATTACTACTCCAAATTAGACATTAAGTTCATTTAAAGCAAGATATAAGGTGAAAATAATTGTTTTATAACCTATATGAATAGCTTTGTCACTAAGAATTATGTCATTATATTTTTCAGTTTCCTGCATCCATATTTTACTGGTTACACTTCCAACAGGAAAATCCTGTCAACTTAAAGGACTGACTTGAGTCACAACCAAGGCAACTTCAATGGAACCAGTCTTTTTATCTCCCAGGTAATCATCTGAACAAGATCCAGAGCAGTTTTGTACCAGCCAATATCAGCCAGAAGAAAATAAAACAACCACCAACATCACAGACCAGGTGAAACTGGATTAGAGACTGATTCTCCCTCCTACACCACTGAGGCCAGGATGTTTCAAATGCCAAGACATACTAAATACATCTGATTCCTTTTCTGTTGACAAAACAAGTCAAAGCCAACTAACTAATTTCCCCTAGAATCAGAGGATAGAAGTCAGTTTTAGTTTGGCTGTGTGAAAGGGAAAACATTTTAAAGGTTGAACTGAAGACACTCATTTGTTAGGCTCAAGTATTATTTTTTTTCTCTCTGGAGTCTTCAGAAGTACAAAAGTCAGGAAAAATAAGAGAGATTACTTGAAGTTGATTGCAGAACTACAGACAGTAATTTAATTTTGCATTGTAGTGTCTCAAGCTATAGTTATTGCATCTTCTCTTATGTCAGGGACCAGCCAAACAGCACTACCATGCCTGTAAACAGCAAAACAAATTAAAATACCAACTTAAACATATCATGCATGTGGTATATACTGATATACCACAACTCAAGTAATGTAACCAGCATTATCTTGGCATCTCCAGAACAGATGAGATAAGGTGACCCAAAACACAGCCAGCAACCTCATCCTACCACCACTGCTTCTCAGCCATTCTGTGCATTAAGAGTGTGTCTTTTTAAGACCTGTGATGAATTATAATCATCATTATAATTATAATAAGAACAAGTGATGAATTATAATCTGTGTTTGGCACTTGTTTGATTCCAGGCTATGAAGGAAGTTTACCCCTGTGACATCTCTGCTACTGCATCTCCCTTCCTGTGGGCAGGAGGAAACCAAGTAACCTCTTCATGCTCCTGACAGGATCCTGACTTTCTTCCTGCTCTGCTCCCACAGCCAAAAACTCCTGGAGAACTTCCAAGTGCTGAAGCTAAGTGTTCTTAGTCAGCAATGTGACATGATCTGTGTCAGCTGAGACACACTAATTATTAAAAGCATGCAGAAGACTTCAGGGTGCTCCCTTAGTTACTAAAAAGGACATAGTTGTGCCTGACCTTAGTTGAAGTTACTCCCTGGAACCCTGCAGGTCTGTTTCCAAGAGCAGAAGGAATTTGAAATCTTACTTTCACTTTCAGTGAGCTACACTTTACCTGTCAACTATTACTTGGAAGGGATGGGAAGAAAGATGAAAATTATAATAAACACACAGAAGTCCCCTTATTTTCAACATTTTCAATTGTGTTTTATATTTAGTTTCAGAACTGAAGCACCCATGGCAGTAAAAATTTCAAGCACATCTTAGTCTTGTTAATAAAAGCTCACAGCAGGGAACTACTGGAACTAATCTGGAACTACTTTACCAAGCTCCAGAATCAGCTTCAGCAAAAAGCCAAGCACAGAATGCTGACAGCATTAAATGTCAAGAATTTAAAGCAGTACTTGATAGAATGTTCTGTGAACAAGCACTAATCCTGCACCATACAAGCACCTCTGTTTACCAGAGCTAATGTCTAAAATTCAACAGATGTTGCAAGCTGTAAGAGGGGGGAATAGAAAAACAAGACAGCATTTATTTCAAGATTTTTAGATTCCTTGCAATGAAGACTGGGGTTTGCCCTGCACTGCACTTCCATTTACAGCATGAATTAAAGCAGACTTTGTAGTATCTCACCTCAAAGAATAAATCACCATGAATAGGTAATACCATGCATTTACTTAGGGTTCCTATTCTAAAATAATTCTGACTGCTTAGTTTCAAAGTTATGTACTACACATGACCAGATGAAGCACACAGTCCACCAGGAAAACAGGTAAGCTTGAGGAGAGCCTCCAAGGACAAAGAATCACAACTGTTTTCTCAAAGACAGAAGCCAGCTTCAGAGACCACCTAGCATTATTTCTTCAGTACAACACTTAAGTGATGATGTTTCAAAACTATCAGTCACCTTTTACCCTCCCATGACATTGACAGACTTTGAGGTGCTCACCACTGCACTGAAACCATTAAGAGGAAAGGGAAAAACACAGTTTCAACATCCCAAAAAGCACAGATGGTCCCACTACATGACAGAAAGTTAGTAGCCTCATTGCATTTGAGGCTGATGATCACCTACATGGGATTTGACAGTCTAAATCTCAGTTAATACAAAGTTAGTGAGAAAAAGTTGTTTCCTACCTTCACACTGGTTCCTCGGAAGAATCTTCCATCTTGTTTTTATCACATTTTCCAAGATTTGCAGCCCATAATACTGAAATTGGAGAAGATCAACATGTGAGTACATTCCTGTAGGACTAACTAACTTTCAGGACTCTCATTCAATCAGACATTCATACTTAACATCTAAGACTTCAAGATTATTAAACTAACAATTGTATTAAATATATGTCTAGTCACCCATTTACTGAGGTTTCATGCATCTTTTTTTTTTCTTGTTTTATTCTTTGCTATACTAAGTCCTGCTGTTTGATTATGCTCACACCAGGAGGAGGGGGGAAAAAAAAATAACACATGAAAAGCCCTCTGGCAGACAATTTTGGCTATCTGGAAAAGAGAAAGTAGCAGCTAGATATGAATTTGCATCATAAATGACTGCTCATATGTTCAAGTATTAACACAACCAGGCTCCTAAAATATTTAGCAGCTTGGATGGTCTCAAGCTTCCTATCGTTCCTCTCAGAGCTGAAAAAAAGAAATCTTGTCTTAGCATCACATGTCCTGACACTGGCACTTTCTAAAGAAAGTCTTTCCCAAACTTCTCTGGTGTGTTACTTTAGGAACAGCAAGACAACCCACAGGTTTATTTAATTTCAATACCCACCCCAATATGGCAGCTATTTCTACTATTTAAAGATGAACTTTTGTGCTCAGTCAAAAAAAAAAAAAAAAAGTGAATAAGCTCTTGGAAAATCCTTTTACCTTTCAGGAATGTTCTTCCTATGTTTTTACCCCAAACAGTTGTTTGCAAAGGAATCAGTAAGGCCAGTCCTTCTGCCCATTTGTCCCTACTGCCAACTCACAGTAACAGGGGAAGCTTTGGGATTATGTGATCAAAGAACTTCAATGTGTCAAACCCCATTAGCATGAATAGACAGGAGAGAAAAGGGGACAAGGAGTTTTGCATTTACTTTATCTGCAGTGCATTAGGAAGACAAAAAAAAACACATCAATGCCTGAAAGGTAAACTCGAGTTTTCACAGTTAAAATTTTGGCTGAGAATAAGAGTTCCTCTTTAAAATGGTTAGTTATTATACCAAGTAGGATCGGTAGAATTTCAACCAAGGGGATCATGTAAACTTCAGTTTAATTAAAGAAAAAAAGAACACAATGTAGACTGTCCCAAACTACATTGTATTAAAACACTACTTTTGCTGTTCTCATCTTAACATAACCTCCATCCCCCTTTGCTTCTCTGTCTGACCCAAGTTCCCATAAGCTTCCTATGTACATCCTGCACCTGCAAAATACTCTGACACTTGCCAAATCTTGGGTACCAAGAAAAATGATGCATTAACAGAAAGCTGGCATGGCATTCATTTCTTCATGGTCAGCAGCAAAAGCTTATCAACCAGATTTTAATTTGTAAATTTACTTCATTACTAAATGAAAATCAAGGGAGTGTTCACATAGGAAAATGTAAAATTTATTGAGCAAAATGCTTCACTTCATAGGAAGTGATTTCAGCCACTGCTATGGAATTGATCCCAGCTGACAGTAAAAAACACACTTGGAAAAGCCTCTAAAATGTTTCAAATATGAACACTGATATTGGACAGTGCCAGCTTTCCTGAAGCACATCTAAACTCTAGTTCCATTTCTGGGTTCTACAGGTACATGTATTCACAGGTAACAGCTAACAAAAAATGTTTGCTTTGCTTCCAAACTTTTAGCCACAAATCAACTTATTTTGCTTTTATGACCATAATGAGAGTTTCATTTTTCAACCAAATAAGACTCAAATGAAAATCCTGACAAACTAAGAACACACTTCATCTTTAGAGGCTTTTTTTTCCTCCCACTTAGTATTTCCTGAGTTCAATAAAAGGACACACACCTCAGGCAACCTGCCACACTTATCCCTCATTATCTGCTCAAATACCTAATGGAGATGTATGTATCTCCAGCTGAAGAGGTTTGTGCTGTCTAGGTTTCTGCTCATCTTTTTGTACACAATTGACTTCCATTCTGCCCTCTGCTAATGTCCTCACCTTCCTCTGTGCAGTAACACTCACTTCTAACATTCACAGATGAAGTTTTGCCATGTGAACTATTAGAAATGTACTTTTTGACTGCTACAGTACCACATTTCAGCTGTGCAGCAAATAAAAGTCTAAATTCTGTTGTTCTATTTTTCTAACAGCAATTCAGAGCCCAGTTATGCAGATGAGGGACAACAACAGCAAAGCCCGAAAAGAAGTATGAAATGATCCCTATGGTAGAAATTTCTATGGTACCCTTATTATTACTTTTTTTTTTTTTTTCTATGCACCGAATAATCCCTTTCCCTCCCACCTCCCAAGAAACAAAAAACAATTGATGAACAGAATTCAGTTAAAGGGAATCAAAAGGGTAGACCTTGTGGAGGCCTGCCGTCAAAGCCTAGCTGTGTCAGTTGCACAGGAAGACACCCCTTTTCTTCCTATTACAAGCAATCAACATAATGGAACATTATGATTAATATCAGGTAGTGTTAACAGCTTTAATTAAAGAAAAAATATGATTGCATAAAAGCCAAATGTCATAGTGCAGAAATTGAGCACCAAATCATTTGCAGTTTATGTAAATTGAAGAATTCTTTACCTGTTGCTTTCTTTCTGTTCCTCTAATCATCTCATTTTTCACAAGACAAATTTGAGTTTTTAAAAATACTGTTGATAAATCAACTTAAACATTAGTAATGTCTGTCAGTATAAAAAGCAAAGTTTACCAGGCAAGCAAACAGGCAAACACTGTTACTTAAAAGGTTAGCACTTTGAGGAAGTTCTTTAAACTGTTTTGCCCTAAACTTCAGAACAAGGAAAAGAAAAAAAAAAATGGAACTGCTTCATAAATCCTGCCTGATTTCAGAAACCATCCAAACACCATTATTTTCTGTTCGAACACAGTGTGTATCAACCAGAAAAACATGCATGTCAGTTATTTGAGATAAGAATCATCAAACTTAAAGACAATGAAAACACATTTTGATCAACTTTTCAGTTCAAACTAGTCTTAGATAAAGCGTTTTCAATTGTAGAAAAAAAAATAAAATAAAATGGAATGCTGCCCCTTTTAGTCTCTATGATGATGAGTGGATTTAAAACAGCAGTACAAAGCAAATGTGTTCTGCATATTAGTCAAGACTAATCTCCTACTATGAGGTTGGGGTGTTAACTTTCATTGATTGATCAAAATCTTGGTCTAATGAGGTCTGTTTTCTCTTTAACACACCTAGGGACAAATTCTCTCCTCAGTTATGTGCACATGGCTCATTGTGATCAAAAGCAGCCAAGCACTTACCCAAGGACAAAATGTGGCTCTAGGAAACTTTTCATTACTCAGACGTATACAGAAACACCCCAATATTTGGAACTGCCATTAAACTTCTATGTGCTTTGAAAAAAATAAACCCTGTATTTCCAATTTATCTCTTATTTAAAAAAAAATATAAATAAAAACAACAAACAAAACACCCCAGAAAAACTCTTTTTGATGTAGGTTTAAGTATTTTGTCCACTTACAGTTCTTGTTAAAGCCAACTTTGGGAAAAAGACAAAAAAAAATGTGGTGTGAATCAAGAAAGTCTATGGCTAAAAATGAGATACCTTCCTCAAAGTTTATTAATGGAAGAAAAGAATACCACATAATCCAAGTTAATTTGCTTACTTTGGTATTCATGTTCTGAGAGAACTCCAAAATAGTATCAACTCTTGTCCAGGCATCAGGATGTTCTTTTAAGTGAGTCAAAACTTCTTGTGCCATTCTTTGCTAAAAACAAGTTTTGCAAGGGGGGAAGGAGGGGAAAAAAGTGTTAGTATTATTTAAGAAATTATACACTGTCAGTGAATATATTAATACATCAATATTTAAATCACTTATGTTTTCTCCCCCTTCCAGGAAGTCATCTGGATAAAATCTGATTCCAGGGCACCAAAACTTTCTAGTTCTCCTGGAAGCATTCACCTAAAATGCCAGTTTTGAGGAGCAATGTACCATCCTGCAGAGTTATTGGTGTAGTAGCCATTGATATCATTTGAGGAATCATGGAACAGGGCATTGGAAATCTCCAATCCCTACTTCTGATAAATACCTTGTGTCTAGCATCTTACAAACAATAACAAAAACACATTGCAGGGAGGAAGAGATCTGGTCGTGATAATATTTTGTTCTTCCTTGGGACTGACATTAATTATTGTGCTAGATACTATGGTTTCAGTGACTTCAAAATCCTCATGTGAAGAAATTACACAATAGAATAGTGGAATTCATTTTAATTTGCCTTTTCAGAAGCCTCAGTGCCCATTTTTTGTTTTAAGGAGCCAGATGATGTTAGCTATTTCCAAAAATGCAGTGTACTGACAAATCTTGCTGCAAATTTTACCATCTTTAAATATTAGACATCTTACCAACAACATGAACATTTTACATCACAATGAACAGAACTTATTCATTCACTGCACTGTAAAGTCAATTCAATGAAATTGCAGCTGAAATCAAATTAGTTTTCTTTAGGATTAACTTCAACAGTAAGATAAAAACACCATCAAGACATACATACATAATGCAAGAAACATTTCATATAGGATTTCCAAATTAAAATTGAAAGCTACAACAGTAAACAGCAAGAATTTCTAAAATACCTGCACAACTCTGATATTCCTACTTAATAAACTGAGCATAGTGGAGCAATTCCCAGTCTGATAACAACCTGGACTAGCAGTTAAGTCCCTGCAGACTTGAAGTGGAGAAGTACTACACAAATATTCAAAATACAGAGGGCTCTATCCTTCTCCCAAGCACTGAAAAGTTCCATATCCACTAACTCTTTTCCTGGCCATCAACCCCTGCACTCATTAAAACTGTAAACATTTAACAGTGATGGTTAATCAAGATCAAAGCCTCAATGTGTTGTCACTACTAGAAAGAAAATCCATTAGCAAATATTCCTTCTAGACAGGGAAGGACCAATGGCATGAAGAGTCTGGGATGAATCCAGGTAAACATCCGAGTTCACTGAAGTCTCTTCAGTCACGTGTGGAACTAGGGTGGAGTTAGGGACACTCACTCTTTAGACAAGTATACAAGAAAAACTAAGAGTAGTGGGGGGAAAAAAAGGTGTAAAAGTCTAGGACAGCAAATGATTACTAGAGATCAGCAGCCAGGAGTTTTGCAAGCAGAATTAAGCAGGAGGAGGCAGCAGGGGAACCTCAAAGCAAGTTCAGCATGGGCCACCTAGGCTGCATCCTAAATCTTCTTTACTTTAACATCATCCTAATCCATTCCAGGCAAACTATTATTAATCTCCCAATTTTATTTCTTTTCCTCAGCTTCTATTATTCCTGTCCCACTTTAAGTCATGACTTGAGCTATCAGGCTCCATCCACAGAGCAGCACTTTTCCCTTCAAAAACTTGAATTCCTTGGGAGAGGAAAAAGATCAGACTTACAGAATTACATCTCCACCTTTGGAAATGGACTAAAACTACCTGAAACTCAAAACACCAATATTTAAAGGAAAAAAAACAAACTGCAAAGTATGTCAGAATCTACAAGAATTCAGATCAGTGTTACAGAAGCAAAAAAAAAAAACAAACCACAAAAACCACACAAAACAAGTGTAAGCAAGCATATTACTATTTATTCTAATAGCTGGGAAGAATGGAAATGCATCAGCTACTTTATCCCATTTTCATTCACTTTTTATTGTTGTGCAAGAATATTTTAGTAACTGAGGCCTACACCAAAACTCCCATGTGTTAAGCACAATAAAATTTGCCAGAAGAGGAATTTTGCCAGCATCCTTGTAGCAATTATTTGCTTTCAACATATAAGCCTTATTTCCAAAGTAGTTCAAGAAACAGATGCAAGCAATACAAGATTCACTTTCAAGACAATATATGCAGACACATAAATGCACACACTCCCCCAACTTAAAAGACTTCACAGTCTGCCAAGTCTGAAGAAAAGAGCAGAACCACCTGTGCAGACAAACAGTAATGGGAGGGGGTCCTAGATGTGAAAAAGGACAAATTTGTCTTTAAAAAAATAAAAAAAAATGCTGCTTTAATTACAAATAATTAAGATTTTTTTAATACAGTCCTGCAGTGAAGCCACATTTAATTTGCTTCACAGTTCTATCCACAGTAACAACTCAGATATTCCTGAAGAGCCAAGTCAAAGGTGAGTTGCAAGCAAAACTGCTCATAAACTGTACATGCCAACACATTTCAATAGCAGAAATGGACACCCCAAACTAACAGCATCATTTCAACAAGTGTCATTTCAATGTTCATTATGAGGCTATTCATGAATTACCAGTGATATTCCAGTCACTAAATCCACTAATATTACTGATTTTTACTGCATTAACTTTGCTCAACTTATCTGCAGTAAGGTTAAATATGGTCAATAAAAGTAGGTTCCAAGTCCACGTTACCTGTGCACCTTCCCCATGGTACAAGCAGTTCACCACATTGTCCAAGAGATTGATATCCAGTTTCTGGTTAAAATCCAGCAGCTGACGAGCTGCATGGTCTGCTAACATTGTCATAATTGCTGGCATAGATTACTGCAAAAGAATTTGAAAAATCAATTAATAAATTAATTAGTCAACGGGCTGTATTAGCAGCAAGGAACAACTTATTTCAAAGCAGGTAATAACCCTTAACAGCCCCTGAAGGTGTGTAAATGAGTGGGTTTGCTGGAAATACCTAGGACCAGCACAAACTTTCATGCCCTACAGCTCAGTCCCATTCAGTTTCCAAGACCAACACACAGAAAATGAGTTCTAAAAGCCTGTAAACAATTGTTTATGGAAAGGAAATGTGTACAAGCACAGCATGAAGCTACCCAGAAAGCATTTTCCAAATACTCATGTGGGGGGGCTGAGAAAAACAGACAAGTCAACTACATACAAGTGAACAATTGCCATTAAACCTAAATCAGTTTACTGTTTGAAAGCACTTCAGGAGGATGAAGTAAGAGGAGTGTTAAGTCAGCAGGTTACCCTGGGTGCCACGTGGGATCATTTCAAACTAAAATGGAATTCAGAATCTTCTGTAAAGCTACACATTTCATAGAAAAACTGCCAGTTTGGGAAACAGCCAAGATTACAAGATGCAAGGTGACTCCAAAAGTTACTTGACAGCTCTCTGCACACTCAAAGATGAAGTTCTTATGCCCCCCCACATGCCCAGCCAACCCCTGCTTTGAACTAAGCTAGAAGTAACTGCTCTTATTAGGTAACTTCATGGGTAAATATGAATTTTAATGGGTAAGTAAGAATTCATTTAATGCCTTAGGATTTTAAGTCATGCTCAAAATTAAAGAGCAAAACAAAAGTAAAGAGCAAGACAAACCTGTGCCTCAACCCAAGTAATTGCTAATTAAGTGAAAGTCCTGCAATATCAGACGAGGAAAATCTTTTGTTTAGAACTTAGTGTTTGGAAGTAGTGTCAAACAATTTAATTTACTTCTGTACTGATACTATTCCAAAAAATGAATATTTCAATTGTATTTTGAAGTTGAAAAAAAAAACCCTACACTAATGTAATAATTTAGAGGACTACCTCAATATACAGTAAGCCTCTTGACAACATCTACCTGGAAAAACTGAAGGAAATAAACATCAAATGGAAACAAATAAAATAATTCACTCCATATCTGTCCTCCTCCACCCCTAAAGTTTGCAGAACTCCACCGCTGAGTGCCGAAGCAAGGACACAAAAGCCTAGTGAGTGCTGATTTAATGGTTTTAAGTAGGAAGGAGCCTGTCCAGCTCGGGGCAGCTCAGCCAGCAGACATGCGTGCTTGCAGGCACGCCCCTTTTTGTTCACATCTGGCCTCCATGGCTGAGCTGGGAGCCCGAAAACGCTTTTCAAACTGCACTCATCAATCCCTCGCTCCTCAGGTAGGGCCGTTTGTGTCAGATGGGAGCTTCTTTCGGCGTTTTCGGGCAGCCCTACGAGTACAAAGGAGGCGGCCACGCAGCCAAGAGAAGTTATTAACCGCACAGAGCAGAAAGGAAATGTTTTGAATAGGGCCCTTTGCCACTCCCAACATTATCTTCAAAATGACCTACCTCCTCACAAGCTGAAATACAGAAATGGCGGCTTTGTGGTCAACACCAACCTCCATCAACGTGGCTTCTGCTCCTAGCAGTGTCCCCACATGAAGTTGATCATCTTTGATTTATTTACTACACTCCCATACTTTTCCCCCCCCTCCCCATCATGCCTCAACCCCGGCACAGGTTTAAACCTCAGCTCCAAGATGCACCACTAATCAATTCCAAAGTACTGCCAATAAATGGGAAAATAAAGAAAAAGTTGTTTGGGTTGTTGTTTTGTTTTTTTTCTAAATCATAATCTGAAGGATAGCACAGCAAGAATCTGACATCTACCGAAGGTCAAAAGAACTGCATTTCCAGCACTGTTTACATAGTTATCCCAACTCTAGATGACCCTGGCACCTTTAACACCACAGTTAGCTCATTATGATATATCCAATACAATTAGTGCACGGGAATAAAAGCGTCATTTTAATGATAAAAAATGTTGAGTATACGCAATGAACTCCAGCGCGCCTTCAACTCGGCTCCTTAAATTGGGGGACAACAATTAAGAAACCACCCAAAAAAATAATCCAAAACCCCCAGCACGCAAAAAACACCACACCAAAGACCAGACCTGAAGTCCCCATTGCCAAGCGTGCAATTCCGCTAGTGAACGCAAGTGAAATCACCGCCCCACTACCCTCTCCCAACGAATTAGTTGCATCACTTGTGAATTCCTCCAGCTGCACGGCACGGAGAGGAGCGTTCAGGGCGCTCCACACGCCCGCAATCCTCTCTCCTCGCTGCTTCACGGCGCCTACGGGGGGTGGGGGTTAAACCCCGCGCCGCTCCACAGCCCATCTCCCCGCCACGGCCGCGCCCGGAACCACCCGCACCCACCCGGCGCCGAGGCCTTTCCTCCGCACAGGGCAGCGGCGCGGCTCGCAGGCTGCGTGCGGGTGTGTGCGGGACACAGGCCCGGGTAACGGCGGGGGAGGCCCCGGGCGGGTGGCGGGAGGGCCGGGGCCCTGCGGAGCGCGGCGGGGCCCGAAGGCAGCGCAGCCCCTCCCTCGGCTCCAGCCCTGCGCTCTATACAGGGCCCCACGTGATGCAGGCGGACGTTTCAATACTGCTGCACAGACACAAAAATATTTCTGGAAACTTCCACTCCTAATAATTTACAGATTCTCTGCCTCGTTTCGACCCTAGGCGATCGCCAGCCCCCCCGAGCACGCTCGGACCCCCTCGGAACGCACCAAGAGCGGCTCCCCCGGGCCTCCCCCGCCGCTCCAGCGTCCGTGGTAGGCTCTGCCATCCCCGCTGGCCTGGCCTAGGATGCTTGGACCCTAAACCCCATTCGAAACAGCCCGACGGCCTCCTCGGAACCTCTAAAACCTGTAGGACTTTG